>JAGFNQ010005890.1:0-94347 GCA_024364735.1 Boesenbergia rotunda | reverse complement strand
AATTCGCTTCTCCCTTGACGAGTCTTCTTCTATTCCTTAGCCCTTGTATGTCATTACATATATTTGAGCTACACCCAGTATCAAGTACCCAGGCGGTTGAGGAAATAGAATGACATTCAATAACGAAGATACCTGAAGAGGATGGGGCATCGGATGCCTTCTTCTTCAAGGACTCAAGATAAACCTTGCAGTTTCTTCGCCAGTGACCCTCCTTGCCACAGTGATGGCAAGTGCCTTTGGGGTCTTTCAGTCTTTTTGGTCTTTTTTCTTTTCCCTTATTCTGTTCTTTGGCCTTCCTCTTAGAGCCTTTCTTCGAGGAACCAACTAACAGTACCGTCTTCTGATCCTGCTTCACAGAAGGCTCTACAGCTTCAGCAGGTTTAGCAACTAGGAATGGTAGTCTCCAGCTTGTTCATCCGATAGTTCATCACAAATTGTGAATAACTTTGGGCAAACAATGCAGAATTAAGTCAATACTTAGTTCGTGATCCATTGCAAATCCGAGTGTGCTTAGTCGCTCAATGTACCCCAACATCTTCAATACAAACTGTGAGACAGAAGTGTCTTCCTCGTCTTAGAGGTGAAGAGGAGTCTGGAGACCTCGAACCTTTCGGATCTCGCCTGCTCGTCAACAGCTCATGAAGATGGAAGATGATGGTATAAGCATCCATATGCTCATGCTACTTTTGCAGCTCAGGTACCATAGCGGCTAGCATGATGCAACTCGCAAGTTCAGAATCGGTCACATGTTTCTGATAGGCCACTAACTGGTCTGGAGTTGCATTTTCGGGAGGACGGTTGGGAAGTTGATCTTCAAGGACATAAGCAAGCTTTTCTGCCTTGAGGACTATCCTCAGGTTTCGAAGCCAGTCCATGAAGTTTGGCCAGTCAGCTTATTGGTGTCCAAAATGGAACGCAAATTCAGAGAAGACATGATCAAGTGATTATCCTAGAAATACAAATTGAGCTTATGTGAGAAGAATGATAAAGAATGCATCAACATACATTAATTAAATCCTATTTATTTTTGAATTGAATAACCCTTTTATCAATTCGGGAGATCGTAGGAACATCTCCAAATAGGTTGATATCCAACCATAGATAAGAACAACCATGGCTGTGGCCATCAAGTTATTCTTAGCTATGAAGGTAGGTAATTATACCGATTACATATTACATATATGTAACTATCACTTTATGCTATCAACTAATTGAATGTTTGCATAAATCATTGGGTTGTTAACTCATTAACAAGTATGCAACAATATACATAGCACCCAACTGCACCTCTCTTTACATCGACCTTGGCTGTGGCACAACAAATCGATGCTCCAAGCTTAAGGCTGACCCATTAATCAAGAAATAGTTTTAATATGGTTGGAGCTCATTCAACCGTTTAGTCAGGCTTGGATGTGTCCAACAACCAAAACTAAGGATTGACCTCTGACTCCAACTATATTAATCATAAACTAATTCCATGGTTTGAACATGTTGAGGTTCAAGCTGGGCATGGATGTGTCCATCAACCCAAACGAGAAACAAAACTCCGGTTCTAACCATATTAATGGAAGGTGTTGGCCTTAAAATTTGTAAGGGGTTTTGGGTCTCATCCTTTTCTTTCTAAGCACATTCATGACACATATTTATGTCATGTACTAACGATTTCCTTAATAAAGTATGTATGTGACTTAATTTATCAAGTCTCATTAATTGAATTAGGAACTGGACTTCCTTATTCCAATTTCATACTTTATTCAAGGAATTGTTTTGGGAAACAATTTCCTAAATTGTCATAATCAATTTCGGAAATAATATGTTTAAGACTTTGATTTCTCTAAATCAAATCTTATGAAATTAAGAGACAGAATCCCTTAATTCAACCATATATTATTTTCATGAAAATCTTATTTAAGAAAATAAACTCTATAGGAATTAATTTTCCTAATTAATTTTGGAGACAACAATATGTAAGAAATCAAATAAGGAAATTATCGTTTGAGAATCACCTCAAAATTTTCTAAGATTTGATCACATATTTTATTTATGGACTAATTAATTACAACAAATTATTTTCTTTGGGTGGCTCCCCGAGGCTCAGATACCCAAAGAAAAGAAATTTATCGTAAATCTAATTTGGCCCGCTCCTCGAGGTGTGGCCAAAATTAAACTTGACAATTCTTATTCAAAATAGGAAATTAAATTACAACAACTAACTTTAATTTGGGTGGCTCCCCGAGGCACTCCCCAAAGTATAGAATTTTGTTAATAATTTAAAACCAATTCAAATTTAATTGTCAATTAATGATCCATAAATTTGTCTAGACTTTTTTGAAAGAAAGTGCTCAAAATTGCGAGCTTTCCATAATAGGTTTTCAGAATAATTATAAGTTTCTGGTACAAAGAAAACTTACATATTTCCAAAATTGGAAAATTTCCAAAATATGAAATTTCCAAAATTGGAAAGTTTCCAAAAATGGAAAGTTTTCACAATTATCATAAAATTTCAGAAACTAGGATATTTCAAAAGTTTGCGAAATTTCCTGAGAATTTTCAAACTTTGAAATTCCTAAATCTAAAATTTATCATAATTGGAAAGTTTCCATAATTGGAAAATTTTCCAAAATTGAATCATGACAATGTTTTCCGCAAAATAATTATATGATTATGTCAAACACTAACCGGCTCTGATACCACTGTTGGGTCCGGGTGCATGTTGACATGGATGCGGGTTCGTAATTTTAAAATTAATTACGTGCAGCGGAAGGTTTAGCATAAATAATTTCTCAAATTATTTAACCACACATCTAAGCATGCAACCTTATCTTGTGTAGACATGATCATACATTTAAAATTTTGCAGAAAGTAAACTAATTTACTTATTACCTCGCGTAACTCGAAGGAAGGGACGAGATCCAACCGTAAGCGTCCCTTGGAAGCTCCGCCTCTATTCGCGTCCACGTCGAGTTTTCTTCGGGATGACTTCGCAAAGCCACGAGTTTCGTGCCGACAAGAACTACTAGATTCTCTAAAGGCACGACAAGAATACCAAGAGAGAGATGGGAAGACTTACCACCAAATGAAGAACGGAATCAAGATTCCGGGAAGGAAGGAGTTGCGCCCGCTTCTTCTTCTTCTTACGGCAGCTGTTTGGTGGCAGGTGCTGAAGCTCACGGCAGCAAGGGCCTCCTTTAGGGCCGGCGGCACTAGAGAGGGAGAGGGAGAGAAGGAGAGAGAGAGAGGGCTTATTTCTAGATCACTTAGATTAATTTCCAAGCCTTGCCTTGGTTCCTTTATATAGTAGCCTCTCAATCGCCAAGTCTCCTTTTTATGGAATAAATTTTCATAAGAAATTTATCATATAAATTTTTCTATGAATTATTTCATTATGCCAAGTTTTTATCATAATTTAATTTATAATAAAAACAACCATGTCTCCCTTTTTATTATGGAATAAATTTTCACAAGAAATTTATTATATAAATTTTTCTTATCATGGAAAAATCAATTTATAATTGATTTTATAAAATAAAATAAAGTATTCAAAGTTTATTTTAATTTTCATGAAAATAATAAACCAAACTTCGGTTTATAAAATTTTATATATATTATCCATAATTTTATAAAACAAACCATGCTCGGTTTATTTTATAATTTGAACCAAACAATTTGGTTCTCCCCTTTTAATGTGGCCGGCCAAACAAAGAGGGTGGGGACCCTCTTTGGCCGGCCAAACCCAAGCCTATACCATACGAATTAAACTCATTTAATTCGTCCAATAAGTCTTCAATAGACATAGCCATTTTATGCTTCCGATGCGTCTCTGAAAAATTCAGATTTGACTTATCTCTCTTGATCGAAAAATCTAATTTTCAACTCGTTTTAAATCTCTCGGATTACTCATAGTGCGTGTGACTAAATAGGCTTTCGATTTATGTTGGCCGTCTATAATTAACCAATTATAGAACAATCATGAGTGGCACCTAGTAGTACATCATGATCCCTAATTAATCGAAAGATCAACGGTTGACCTTAGAAATTATTTTGAAACCCTTCAGCATCTATAATGAATCGTGCCCCATTCCCTTCACCATCTTATACCCATTTTGTTCAGGACACGGTCTATGTGTGTCAGTCCCCACTAGGCTGACTACATCACACCTAGCCCAAACAATGTTTTTTTCGACCTACGGATTCTAGTTACTCTCATGTTTCTGAGAGATTCATACTCTGAACATGTGATGCTCTAGCCAGAGGCTTCGAGTAACAATCGGACGATAGGCCTTGGATATACATCTCCTCGCAAGGAGTGGTGAATCCTTTGTAGACTGTTCAAACATCTTCGGGCACTTCGGCTTATACCCATCCATCCTGGGTCCACACCTCCTTAGAGATGCTTGCTTAAGATGTCAAAGTATAAGTCTCCATGACCAAGATGACTTGAACATCGCAAGTCAAACGAACATCGCACTTAAGCTGCAGTAAGAACTTCATTGACATATCTATATGTAGATTACCATATGAAGTTTTACAGCCAGTCACTCGAATGAACTAGTTCCCTTAACTAGCATTCATGTTTATCTCCAGACATCCCAATGTCACCAGCCAGTGAGAATCAGCTGATTAGAGAATAACCCATGCTAGTCTCAACAGAATTGATAGTGTTCGTATTTATCAATTCATCGACTAGGGACAATTTCAATACTTCACAATTGCATATGTAGAAATAATCACTAGTTGTGAATTCCTCACAAATTCTCTCATGCTGTGAATTGTATTGCGGACATTCAGTAAATGAGTTCAAGATCTCAATCAAATATACAAGCATGTATACTCAAATAGTGAATATTCATTTATTAAAATAAATGATTACAATCATAAGGCGATTGCCTTAGGACACTTCTCTCACAATACTAACAAACTCCCACTTGGCCAAATGCCAATCGCTACGGTATCCAATACCACAGGCTCTAACATGACCCTCAAACTTGCTTTGATGCAAGGCCTTAGTTAAAGGATCCGCTAAATTCCTTTCAGTGGGAATTTTCTCAATTTGTATATCATTCCTACTTATAATCTCTCTGATCAGATGATAGCGGCGAAGCACATGTTTGGATCGCTGATGAGACCTTGGTTCCTTTGCTTGTGCAATAGCTCCATTGTTGTCGCAGTAAACCGGCACTGCTTCATCAATGGTTGGAACCACACCAAGTTCTGAGACAAACTTCTTGATCCAGATTGCTTCCTTTGCTGCTTCCCAAGCTACAATATATTCCGCTTCCATGGTAGAATCCGCTACGGTGTCTTGTTTGGAACTTTTCCAACTTATTGCGCCTCCGTTCAAGATAAATACGTATCCGGACTGAGATTTGGAGTCATCCTTATCTGTCTGGAAACTGGCATCTGTATACCCACGTATAACCATATCACCTTCTCCATATATTAGGAGCACATCGTTAGTTCTTCTTATGTACTTAAGGATTGTCTAGACAACCGCCCAATGATCCATTCCTGGATCAGACTGGTATCTGTTTGTGACGCTCAGAGCATACGATACATCAGGCCTAGTACATAACATAGCATACATGATAGATCCTATCACGGATGCATAAGGAATCTTAGTCATGCAAATCCTCTCGTATTCTGTGCTCGAACACATAGACTTTGAAAGGTTGATCCCATGCTTGATGGGAAGGTAACCTTTCTTGGATTCCGACATGCTAAACCTTTTTAGCACTCGGTCTATATATGTAGACTGTGAAAGACCAAGCAACCGTTTTGATCTATCTCTATAGATTCTAATCCCAAGGATATAGGTTGCTTCTCCCAGGTCTTTCATGGAGAAAGTTTTGGACAACCAAATTTTAACCGACTGTAAGACTGATATACGTTTCCTATAAGTAATATGTGATCGACATATAATACTAGGAATACGACTGCACTCCCACTAACCTTCTTGTACACACAAGGTCCGTCAGGATTTTGTGAGAAATCAAACTTTTTGATTGTCTCATCAAAACGGATGTTCCAGCTCCTGGATGCTTGCTTCAGTCCATATATGGATCGTCGAAGCTTGCATATTTTGGTTTTATCAACCGACGTGAAACCTTCAGGTTGTATCATGTATACATCCTCAAGTAGGTTTCCATTAAGGAAAGCTATTTTCACATCCATTTTCCATATCTCATAATCATAATGAGATGCTATGGCCAGGAGCATCCGAATGGATATAAGCATAGCTACTGGCGAATAGGTTTCGTCATAATCAATTCCTTGTTTCTGACGATATCCTTTTGCCTCTAATCTAGCCTTAATGGTAACAACATTACCTTCCATGTCGGTTTTCTTCTTGAAAACCCACTTGCACCCTATGGGCTTAATCCCTTCAGGTGGGTTAACCAAGTCCCATACTTGATTTTCGTACATGGAATCCATTTCCGACTTCATGGCTTCAAGTCATTTGTCCCTTTCTAAACTTTTCAAAACATCATCATAATTGATAGGTTCGTTATTGTTAATGAGTAACACGTCGTTCGTTTCACTTATGAGAAATCCATCTCTCTGGAATATTACGTGTCCTATCAGATCTACGAAGAAGTGGAGTTGTTTTAGGGTCAACTGACAGCTCATCATTATGAGTTATTTATTGTGGATCTAGACTAGGTGTCTCTGTAATGTCTATTGGAGTTTCTTGAACTTCTTCAAGTTCAATACTACTCCCACTGTTTTCATGTAAAAGAAATTCTTTTTCCAGAAATACAGCATGCCTTGAAACAAACACCTTTTGTTCCAAGGGATGATAGAATTGGTAACACTTTGTTTCCTTAGGGTATCCAATAAATAGGCATTTATCAGACCTAGCATCCAATTTGTCTGATACAGTCTGCTTCACATAAGCAGGACAACCCCATATCTTAAGGTGAGTTAAGTAAGGTTTCTTACTTTCCACGTCTCATATGGAGTAGTAGAGTCTACCTTGGTCGGGACTCTGTTTAGCAAGTAAACAGCTGTCTTAAGCGCATAGCCCCAAAAGGATTTTGGAAGAGTTGCATGATTTATCATAGATCTAACCATGTCCATCAAGGTTCGGTTACGCCTCTCAGATACACCGTTATGCTGTGGTGTATACGGCAGAGTCCATTGAGACAATATCCCATTGTCCCTAAGATAATCTTGAAACTCTTGACTTAAGTATTCACCACCCCGATCGAATCGAAGAATCTTAATACTTTTGCCAAGCTGTTTCTCTACTTCATTTCTGAACTCTTTGAATTTCTCAAAAGCTTCAGATTTATGTTTCATCAAGAACACATACCCGAATCGTGAGTGATCATCGATAAAGGTAATGAAGTAGCTATAGCCTCCTTGTGCAAGAGTTGACATTGGTCCACATACATCAGTATGTATTAGACCAAGCAATTCTCCCACTTGATTACCTTTTCCAGAAAAGGGTAATTTGGCCATCTTGCCTTTTAAGCATGATTCGCATGTATCAAATTGACCGGGTTCAAATGATTACAGAATTCCACATCGGTGTAAGTTGGTCATGCGTTTCTTACTTATATGGCCAAGACGACAATGCCACGTATAGGAGTCTATTTGATTATCTATTCGAGCACGTTTGTTGCTAACTTCGATATTGAAAATGTCACCGGATAAATCTAACGTGTAGATACCATTGCACAAAGTTCCGGTCCCATAAAGAACATCATTTAATGTTATGTAACAACAATTGTTACTAAAAGTTAAATGGTAACCCTTTTCATTCAAGCATGAAATAGATACAATGTTCTTTATTAACGAAGGAACAAAATAACAATTATCCAATTCTAAGACAAGTCCAGTAGGGAGCTTTAGAAAATATGTTCCGATGGCAACAGCAGCAATCTTTGCTCCATTTCCAACTCGCAAATTCGCTTCTCCCTTGACGAGTCTTCTTCTATTCCTTAGCCCCTGTATGTCATTACATATATGTGAGCTACACCCAGTATCAAGTACCCAGGCGGTTGAGGAAATAGAGTGACATTCAATAACGAAGATACCTGAAGAGGATGGGGCATTGGATGCCTTCTTCTTCAAGGACTCAAGATAAACCTTGCAGTTTCTTCGCCAGTGACCCTCCTTGCCACAGTGATGGCAAGTGCCTTTTGGGGACTTGTCAGTCTTTTTGGCCTTTTTCTTCTTTCCCTTATTCTGTTCTTTGGCCTTCCTCTTAGAGCCTTTCTTCGAGGAACCAACTAACAGTACCGTCTTCTGATCCTGCTTCACAGAATGCTCTACAGTCTTCAGCAGGTTGAGCAACTCAGGAATGGTAGTCTCTAGCTTGTTCATCCGATAGTTCATCACAAATTGTGAATAACTTTTGGGCAAACAATGCAGAATTAAGTCAATACTTAGTTCGTGATCCATTGCAAATCCGAGTGTGCTTAGTCGCTCAATGTAGCTCAACATCTTCAACATAAACTGTGAGACAGAAGTGCCTTCCTGCATCTTAGAGGTGAAGAGGAGTCTGAAGACCTCGAACCTTTCGGATCTCGCTTGCTCGTCAAACAGCTCATGAAGATGGAAGATGATGGTATAAGCATCCATATGCTCATGCTGCTTTTGCAGCTCAGGTACCAAAAGCGGCTAGCATGATGCAACTCGCAAGTTCAGAATCGGTCACATGTTTTTGATAGGCGACTAATTGGTCTGGAGTTGCATTTTCGGGAGGACGGTTGGGAAGTTGATCTTCAAGGTGTTGGGACCGGGTGCATGTTGACAAGGATACGGGTTCGTAATATTTTAAAATTTTACGTGCAGCGGAAGTATTAGCATAAAATAATTTCATAAATTATTTTAACCATGTATCTAGCATGCGACCTTATGATGTGTGGACGTAATCATAAATTAAAACTTTGAGGAAAAGTAAACTAATTTACTTTGTACCTCGCGTAACTCGAAGAAAGGGACGAGATCCAACCGTAGCGTCCCTTGGAAGCTCCGCCTCTATTCGCGTCCACGCCGAGTTCTCTTCGGGATGACTTCTCAAAGCCACGAGTTTTGTGTCGACGAGAACTACTAGATTCTCCAAAGACACAACTAGAATATCAAGAGAGAAGAAAGGAAACTAACCACCAAGAGACGGAATCTAAATTCCGAGAAGGAAGGAGATGTGAGCCGCTTCTTCTTCTCCGAGGTCGTCTTGGTGGATGAAGCTCACGCCCACCTTGGGAGTTGCGCCAGCCCTAGGGGAGGAGAGAGAGTCGGCCCTAGAGAGAGAGGGGCGCCGACCCTAGAGAGAGAGAGGCATGTAGAGAGAGAGAACAACTAATCTCTTGATTAATTGATTAGGAATTCAAGGCTTGCCTTTGGTTCCTTATATAGTTGCTTCTCCCTTGCCAAGTCTCTCTCTTAACGGAATTAATGGAATTAATTTTCATAAGAAATTTATCTTATAATCTTTCTTATGAATAATTCCGTTATGCCTAGTTTTATTATAATTAACTTTATAATAAAACAAATACTTCTCTCCTTTAATTATGGAATAAATTTTATAAGAAATTTATAAACTTTCTTATTATGAAAAAATAATTCATAATTAATTTTATAAAATTAAAATAAACCATTCCATGGATCATTTTAATTTCCATAAAAAGAATAAATTTCTATAAATTTATTTATATAAATTTCTTTATACAAATTTATTTATCCATAATCTATAAAACAAATCGCGCTAGATTTATTTTATTAATTAAACCAAATAAATTGGTTTCTTCCCCTTGTTGTGGCCGGCCAAACCAAAGGGGGTTAACACCCTCTTTGGCCGGCCAAACCGAGCCGAACCGATCGCGAATTAAACTCATTTAATTCGCCCAATAAGCCTTCAAAAGACTTAGCCATTTTAAGTTTCCATTGCGCCTCTGATTAACTCAGATTCGACTTATTTCTCTTGATTGGAAAATCTAATTTTCAACTCGTTTTAAATCCCTCGGATTACTCGTAGTGAGTGTGACTAAATAGGCTTTCGATTTATGTTGGCCGTCTATAATTAACCAATTATAGAACGGTCATGAGTGGCACCTAGTAGTACATCATGACCCCCAATTAATCGAAAGATCAACAGTTTGACCTCAGAAGTAATTCCGAAACCCTTCAGCAGCTCTAATGAATCGTGCCCCATTCCCTTCACCATCTTATACCCACTTGGTTCAGGACACGGTCTATTTGTGTCAGTCCCCACTAGGATGACTACGTCACACCTAGCCCAAGTAGTGTCTTTCTCGTCCTTTGGATTTCTAATTATTCTCATGTATTTAAGAGACTCGCACTCTAAACATGATATGCTCTGGCCAGAGGCTTTGAGTAACAATCCGACGATAGGCCTGGGTATACATCTCCTCGCAAGGAGTGGTGAATCCTTTGTAGGCTGCTCAAACATCTTCGGGCACTTCGGCTTATACCCAATCATCCTGGGTCCACACCTCCTAGGAGATGCTTGCTTAAGATGTTAAAGTATAAGTCTCCATGACCAAGATGACTTGAACACCGCAAGTCAAAGGAACATCGCACTTAAGCTGCAGTAAGAACTTCATTGACATATCTATATAGATTACCATATGAAGTTTTACAGCTAGTCACTCCAATGAACTAGTTCCCTTAACTAGCATCCATGTTTATCTCCGGACATCCCAATGTCACCAGCCAGTGAGGATCAGTTGATTAGAGAATAACCCATGCTAGTCTCAACAGAATTGATAGTGTCCATTTTTATCAATTCATCGACTAGGGATATTTTCAATACTTCACAATTGCACATTTAGAGATAATCACTAGTTGTGATCTCATCACAAATTCTCTTATGCTGTGAATTATATTGCGGACATTCAGTAGATGAGTTTAAGATCCCAATCAAATACACAAACATGTATACTCAAATAGTGAATTATCATTTATTAAAATAAATATTTACAATCATAAGGCGATTGCCTTAGGACACTTCTCTAATATCACTAACACAAGGACATAAGCATGCTTTTCTGCCTTGAGGACTATCCTCAGGTTTCGAAGCCAGTCCAGGAAGTTTGGCCTAGTTAGCTTATTGGTGTCCAAAATGGAACGCAAATTCAGAGAAGACATGATCAAGTGATTATCCTAGAAATACAAATTGAGCTTATGTGAGAAGAATGATAAATAATGGATCAACATACATTAATTAAATCCTTTTTATTTTTCGAATTGAATAACCCTTTTCATCAATTCGGGAGATCGTAGGAACATCTCCAAATAGGTTGATATCCAACCATAGATAAGAACAATCATGGCTGTGGCCATCAAGTTATTCTTAGCTATGAAGGTAGGTAATTATACCGATTACATATTACATATATGTAACTATCACTTTATGCTATCAACTAATTGAATGTTTGCATAAATCATTGGGTTGTTAACTTATTAACAAGTATGCAACAATATACATAGCACCCAACTGCACCTCTCTTTACATCGACCATGGCTGTGGCAGAACAAATTGATGCTTCAAGCTTAAGGCTGACCCATTAATCAAGAAATAGTTTTAATATGGTTGGAGCTCATTCAACCGTTTAGTCAAGCTTGGATGTGTCCAACAACCAAAACTAAGGATTGACCTCTGACTCCAACTATATTAATCATAAACTAATTCCATGGTTTGAACATGTCGAGGTTCAAGCTGGGCATGGATGTGTCCATCAACCCAAACGAGAAACAAAACTCCGGTTCTAACCATATTAATGGAAGGTGTTGGCCTTAATATTTTGTAAGGGGTTTTGGGTCTCATCCTTTTCTTTCTAAGCACATTCATGACACATATTTATGTCATGTACTAACGATTTCCTTAATAAAGTATGTATGTGACTTAATTTATCAAGTCTCATTAATTGAATTAGGAACTGGACTTCCTTATTCCAATTTCATACTTTATTCAAGGAATTGTTTTGGGAAACAATTTCCTAAATTGTCATAATCAATTTTGGAAATAATATGTTTAAGACTTTGATTTCTCTAAATCAAATCTTATGAAATTAAGAGACAGAATCCCTTAATTCAACCATATATTATTTTCATGAAAATCTTATTTAAGAAAATAAACTCTATAGGAATTAATTTTCCTAATTAATTTTAGAGACAACAATATTTAAGAAATCAAATAAGGAAATTATCGTTTGAGAATTACCTCAAAATTTTCCAAGATTTGATCACATATTTTATTTATGGACTAATTAATTACAACAAATTATTTTCATTGGGTGGCTCCCCGAGGCTCAGATACCCAAAGAAAAGAAATTTATTGTAAATCTAATTTGGCCCGCTCCCCGAGGCATAGCCAAAATTAAACTTGACAATTCTTATTCAAAATAGGAAATTAAATTACAACAACTAACTTTAATTTGGGTGGCTCCCCGAGGCACTCCCCAAAGTATAGAATTTTGTTAATAATTTAAAACCAATTCGAATTTAATTGTCAATTAATGATCCATAAATTTGTCTAGACTTTCTTGAAAGAAAGTGCCCAAAATTGCGAGCTTTCCATAATAGGTTTTCAGAATAATTGTAAGTTTCTGGTACAAAGAAAACTTACATATTTCCAAAATTGAAAATTTCCAAAATAAAAAATTTCCAAAATTGGAAAGTTTTCAAAAATGTGAAGTTTTCACAATTATCATAAAATTTCAGAAACTAGGATATTTCAAAAGATTGCGAAATTTCATGAGGATTTTCAAACTTTGAAATTCCTAAATCTAAAATTTATCATAATTGGAAAGTTTCCATAATTAAAAATTTTTCCAAAATTGAGATCATGACAATGTTTTCCGCAAAACAATTATATGATTATGTCGAACACTAACTGACTCTGATACCACTGTTGGGTCCGGGTGCATGTTGACATGGATGCGGGTTCGTAATTTTAAAATTAATTACGTGCAGCGGAAGGTTTAGCATAAATAATTTCTCAAATTATTTAACCACACATCTAAGCATGCAACCTTATCTTGTGTAGACATATCATACATTTAAAATTTTGTAAAAGTAAACTAATTTACTTATTACCTCGCGTAACTCGAAGGAAGGGACGAGATCCAACCGTAAGCGTCCCTTGGAAGCTCCGCCTCTATTCGCGTCCACGCCGAGTTTTCTTTGGGATGACTTCGCAAAGTCACGAGTTTCGTGCCGACAAGAACTACTAGATTCTCCAAAGGCACGACAAGAATACCAAGAGAGAGATGGGAAGACTAACCACCTAACGAAGAACGGAATCAAGATTCCGGGAAGGAAGGAGTTGCGCCCGCTTCTTCTTCTTCTTACGGCAGCTGTTTGGTGGCCAAGGGTGGCTGAGGCTCACGGCAGCAAGGGCCTCCTTTAGGGCCGGCGGCACTAGAGAAGGGAGAGCGAGAGAAGGAGAGAGAGAGAGGGCTTATTTCTAGATCTCTTAAATTAATTTTCAAGCCTTGCCTTGGTTCCTTTATATAGTAGCCTCTCAATCGCTAAGTCTCTTTTTTATGGAATAAATTTTCATAAGAAATTTATCATATAAATTTTTCTATGAATTATTCCATCATGCCAAGTTTTTATCATAATTTAATTTATAATAAAAACAACCATGTCTCCCTTTTTATTATGGAATAAATTTTCACAAGAAATTTATTATATAAATTTTTCTTATCATGGAAAAATCAATTTATAATTGATTTTATAAAATAAAATAAACTATTGAAAGTTTATTTTAATTTCCATGAAAATAATAAACCAAACTTCGGTTTATAAAATTTTATATATATTATCCATAATTTTATAAAATAAACCACGCTCGGTTTATTTTATAATTTGAACCAAAAAATTTGGTTCTCCCCTTTTAATGTGGCCGGCCAAACAAAGAAGGTGGGGACCCTCTTTGGCCGGCCAAACCCAAGCCTATACCATACGAATTAAACTCATTTAATTCGTCCAATAAGTCTTCAAAAGACTTAGCCATTTTATGCTTCCGATGCGTCTCTGAAAAATTCAGATTCGACTTATCTCTCTTGATTGGAAAATCTAATTTTCAACTCGTTTTAAATCCCTCGGATTACTCGTAGTGCGTGTGACTAAATAGGCTTTCGATTTATGTTGGTCGTCTATAATTAACCAATTATAGAACGATCATGAGTGGCACATAGTAGTACATCATGATCCCCAATTAATCGAAAGATCAACGGTTGACCTCAGAAATTATTCTGAAACCCTTCAGCAGCTATAATGAATTATGCCCCATTCCCTTCACCATCTTATACCCACTTGGTTCAGGACACGGTCTATGTGTGTCAGTCCCCACTAGGCTGACTACGTCACACCTAGCCCAAGCAATGTTTTTCTCGTCCTAGGGATTCTAGTTGCTCTCATGTTTCTGAGAGATTCATACTCTGAACATGTGATGCTCTGGCCAGAGGCTTCGAGTAACAATCCGACGATAGGCCTTAGGTATATATCTCCTCGCAAGGAGTGGTGAATCCTTTGTAGGTTGTTCAAACATCTTCGGGCACTTCGGCTTATACCCAACCATCCTGGGTCCACACCTCCTTAGAGATGTTTATTTAAGATGTCAACGTATAAGTCTCCATGACCAAGATGACTTGAACACCGCAAGTCAAAGGAACATCGCACTTAAGCTACAGTAAGAACTTCGTTGACATATCTATATGTAGATTACCATATGAAGTTTTACAGCCAGTCACTCCAATGAACTAGTTCCCTTAACTAGCATTCATGTTTATCTCCGACATCCCAATGTCACCAGCCAGTGAGAATCAGCTGATTAGAGAATAACCCATGCTAGTCTCAACAGAATTGATAGTGTCCGTATTTATCAATTCATCCACTAGGGACAATTTCAATACTTCACAATTGCACATGTAGAGATAATCACTAGTTGTGAATTCCTCACAAATTCTTTCATGCTGTGAATTGTATTGCGGACATTCAGTAAATGAGTTCAAGATCTCAATCAAATATACAAGCATGTATACTCAAATAGTGAATATTCATTTATTAAAATAAATGATTACAATCATAAGGCGATTGCCTTAGGACACTTCTCTCACAATACTAACAGACTTCAATGGGCAAACCAAAGGAGAGGACCTGAAGGCTCAAGTGGAGGAGGGTCGAGAGAGTGAGTAGGAGTGCTGTGGTAAGCTGGGCAGTCGACTGTGGGTTGTCCAGTTGACTGCCAAAACTCACAGAATGGATTTGCCTTGGACCAGTTGACTGCTTTGGGAGCAGTCGGCTGGTGTACAGCTGGATTCGAACGTTGGTGCTGTCAACGGTCGAATTCTGAGTGGGGCAATCGACTACCCTGGGAGCAGTCGACTGCCAGTGAGGGTGGTTTCAAGCCCGAGTTCTATTTAAAAAGAATAGGTTTGGGCTGAGACTCTTGACGAAACTCGCTTGGGTAAAGTGAGTTAGTAGTCTTTTGTGCTCAGAGGCTTACTTGGTGTTGTGGCAAGGTTTCTCCACCCACAAGGAGCGACGAGGACTAGCCAGAGATTATCCGGGGATTGATCCACCGATGGATTCTTGGATTAGTCACCCGTCCGAGGTGGATACCAAGTAAATCTTCCGTGTTAGCATTGGTTAGTGTTTGTTTATTGTTTTTATTGTATATTCCGCTGTGCAACTAACCGTGTAGGAAGAAAGGGGTTCGAAAATCGCTATTCACCCCCCTCTAGCGGACACGATCAATCCTACAATTGGTATCAGAGCGAAGGACCGCTCTTGATCAGACTAACCGCCGAGGGAGCACACGCTAGAGGAAGAAGAACGATGGAAGATAAGTTGGGGGACGACATCTACACTCCGCCCGCCTATGACCATGAGAATTTCGGATATTGGAAAGCGAGAATGGAGGCATGGTTCGGGATGGAGTGGGACCTTCGAATCGCGCTTGAAGAGCCATATGAGATTCCAAAGGATAAGCACAGGAAGAGGCTTAGGCCTAGGTATTGGAATCATGAACAACAAGATCAAGCGAAAACAAATGAAAAGGTAACTAGTATCTTAGTAAATCTTTTGCCTAACAAAATTTTGAGTGATGTAAGGGAATACCAAAACGCATATGAATTGTGGGATAAATTGAAAAGATATCATGAGACCCCTACACAAACTCAAGAGCCTAAGGAGAAAAGCCCCATGATTCAAGAAAAGGAGAGAATTGAGTTATCTGCATCCTCAAGTAAAGTGGAAGAAGAGAGTGAGAGATCTTTAACCTCCTCAAGAGAACAAGAGGAAGAGGTCTCCACCTCAAGAATTGAGGGGGAGGAGAGACCCTCAACCGTACCAGATCAAGAGGAGGCATCCACATCATCAAAGGTTGAAGAAGAAGTCAACCTAGCCTCTACCTCCACCAAAGCCAAGACCAAGGACCATATTACATGTTTTGGTTGCAACGAAAAGGGGCATTACAAGGATAAGTGTCCAATTGGGAAGGTAAAGGAGGTAAATCCTACACTCAGTTCAATTCCAGTTAAATCTAACGTGAAGTGTAGGATTGGAGAAGCTCAAGAGAAAAGGAAGAAAATCCGATGCTTCACATGTGGAGAGCTGGGGCACTTTCACACAAAGTGTCCAAGGAAAGGGGAACTAAAGAAGATGGAGAATTTGAGAAGATGGGAGAAGGAGGAGAGAAAGAGAAGAGGCTTCCATCAAAGGGAAACTTCAAGGGTAAGAGAGGTAATTCCTAACCCTAGATTAAAATGTAATTCAATTTCAAGTTCCTCAATGCATGATAAAAATAGAATTAATCATTCATCCATGCATGCTAACATTCATAAAAAATGCTTAATGGTGCATAATTTTGGTTTCAAATATAATGATAGGACTAGAGTTAACAAGGTAGATCAAAACCCTAGGAAGAGCATGCATAATGATAGACCCAAGATCTCTAGATTTAAAAATCAAGGCACTAATCCCAAGAAGGGAAGGAATGTGCCTAGAAAGGATGTTAGGCCTAGGAATGTCCAAGGTGGACATATGGGTTCTAGGGTTAGAACTCTAGAAAGGAAAAATCAAGTCTTGAGGGCAAGGCTTGATACATTAGAAAAGGTCCTAGAAAGATTCACGGTTGGATCTAAGGGCTTAGATATGGTGTTGGGTAGTTTAAAATCCAACTACGATAGATCGGGTTTAGGATATCGGTCTAAGACCTCCAAGGCCAACAAAAAGAAGAATGCTGGGGAAGCATATAATCTTGGCAAGAAGGAGAAGACCAAAAATGGCAAGGGGTGTAATTTGAGGGTAGAAGGAACAACTTAACCCAAGACAAGGTGTCTAAGGTTAAGAAGGTTCATTTTGTAGGCCAAGAGTCACCGGGGGCTCACCGGTGTGGTCTAGTGTGGGTAGAGTCACCTAGGGAGGTGGCTAGGGCTAAGAGCTCAAGGAGAAGCTCTAGGAGCCTTTGGGGTCCATGGTAAATGGATCTCAAAAGTTTCTCTCCTAGGAAATTAGGTGAATTGTGCCAAAAAGGTTGGAAGACTTGGGTAAGTCTTAATCCTAGGTTTTGGCACATTAAAAAGGGAATTTAGGGAGAAAAGAATGAAAATGAGATTATAATTGATAAAATTAGGTTTCATTGTGTGAATACCACATAATTCCATGATAGAAATATATTATGGTCATAAATGAGAAGATACATTAAGGAGAAGCCTAAATTAGAACTTTTGGAGGAGTTAAAATAATACAATTTAGGTAGAGTTAGATTTCATGCCAATCTTGGGATCCGGAGTGCATTTGTCTGGAAACGTATTTTTCCCAAGTAGACATTGGTCCCACAAATCTCCCCACGAAATTTCATAATTTTTGGAGATTTGTAGAATTATTTAGGGATTTCTGAAATTGGGATGAAAAACCTAAAAATCAGGTATCAGTCGACTGCCCCAGGGCAGTCGACTGGTCTCAAGCCCAGAAACTCTCTGTGAGTTTTGGCAGTCGACTGCCATATGGGCAGTCGACTGATCAGTGAGAGTTTCAAAAAGGGAATATTGGGTAGTGAGAAATTGCAAAATTGGATTATGGGATATGAGTTGGATTTAAAACTCATGTTTATTCCTTGAATGAAGTGTTATCCCATGATTTGATAAGGCTTTGTTGATATCTTGGAAATCAAGGAAGATTGATAAGTTTCCCTAAGTATCTAGGATTTAGAGGTAAAAAGGGGAAATTGAGGACAATTTCATGTGTCGAATTATGATGGTTAGTTTTAACAAACACATGGAATTATAGATACATTTGAAAATTGATACAAATGCCAAATCTTTAAGGAAATTAGATTGTACCAAAAGTCAAGCACACTTGATATTTTCATGAAATCTTATTTTTCTAGGATAGGACATATCCTAGCAAGTGTGCTTGCAAATCTTTAAATTTTTGTTGGGTATTATTGAGTTCTTTTTGGCACTAGGGATAAGGTTGCTTGGAGGCAATCCTTTAATGGTGGCCAAGGAAGAAGAACTTGATTGTTAGGTTGGGTAGAACCTAACTTGGTGTTAGGGTGTTAAGTTGGGTAGAACTTCACCTAGGAAAAATGAAAATTGAGAGAAGGCATAGGATAAGGGGGAGGTTGCCTCCTTGTTTGCCTTGATTCTCATAGAAAATTTTGAGTTTTGTATCAAACTTGGGAATGGTGATAGATACATTGTGGAATGTATTTTTCCCAAGTAGGTATGGGTACCATAAAGTTCTCCACAAAATTTGGAAATTTTTGGAGAATTATGGAATTTCTGGTGCAATTCTGAAATTGGCCAAAAAATTGATAATCAGAGTATCAGTCGACTGCCAACAGGGGCAGTTGACTGCCCAGTGCTGATTTGTGTATCAGCAGTTGGCCTTGTGTCCAAATGATAAGAAACAAGTGTATGGGGGTTTAGTATACTGTGTTTAGGATCATTTGGGATTCAAAGAACCAATAATTGGGATATTGTTGGGTTCTTTTTGATGTTAGGCAAAGGGGGAGAAGTTTGGGTTAAAGTTGGGAAACCAAACTTACCTTTGCATGAAACCCTAGGTTTAGGGGGAGCTGAGTTTAAGGGGAACATGGTTACTCCATTCTTGGCGTAAGGGGAACCTTGGAGAGGTTCTTAAAAAGCCTTTGTAAGTCCAGTGTAGGGGGAGCTTTGGAAAAACTTTAAAAAGCCCGTTGAAAATTCCTAACTTGGAGGGTTAAGTGTGGAAAAGTCCTAACTTGGAGGGTTAGGTGTAGAAAATTCCTAACTTGGAGGGTTAGGTGTAGGATGTCTTGGGATAGGATCCAGTTTTGCATTGCATATGCATTCATTTAGCATTATTTTTGCTATTGACTACTATCTTGCTTTCCCTAACTTAAACGTTTTGCCAAACATCAAAAAGGGGGAGATTGTTGAGGCAATCTGTGGTCCGAAGTGACCAAGTGTTTTGATGTTTGGGCAAAGGGCTAATATAAGTTATTGTTATTCCTACCCGCATATCAAATTCTAAATTATTTGATCTTCATAAATAAAACAATAGAAAAAATATCGTTCATATTCACATATCTTACAAGTACTTTCCATCATCTATCATAAGGTATCATTCATACTTGCATATTCTAGAATCATAAGGTATCATCCATACTTGCTTATTCCAGAATCATAAAAAGGAATTCAGATATGCATAAAAGGACTTACTTGGAAGCTACAGGAAGAAGACTTGATGTGTGTGTAGTGAGATGGCAAACTGGCTCTGATACCAACCTGTAACGCCCGCCTTTTCCCACACCTTACGGTGTGGCGAGAGAGACGGCGTTACGCTAACATACATACACATACATATGGCATATGAATATCTTAATCCAGCGGAATCAATTTTTTTCTTCTTACACATGTGTTTTACCATGCAACTAGTACTTGAACATGTATATATGCCTTAACCTATCATTCATGAACATGGTAGCATTGTAACCTAGCATATTAAAGCATAACATTCCTTACTTTATCCATAAGCATCATAAGTAGCAAGTAACTTATCATAAGTATAGCATAGAATCTAAAGAGGCGTTTTAAAACACAAAACATAATAGAAGAGTCTTTTTCCTCTTTCCTCTGCCATGTCACTACCACACACACTTTTGGCCCCTCCTGCTGCTTCACCTAGTAACCTCCGTTTGCTTGATCTGCGGTATAAGATAATAAGACTATAAGCACATAGGCTTAGTAAGACCCTTTCCTACTCACAAAAATCCATACGTCGCATAAACATAAACATAATGCTTAAATCCTACTTATCATGGCATACTTCTTATCATAAACATAAATACAATCATGGCATCATTCTTAGCATGAACATAAATATAATCATGGCATCATACTTAACATGAACATAAACATAATCATTTGCATAAACATACTTTGCATAAACATACTTATCATGGCATAATGCATAACATGGATGAATGCATGCGTCAAATGCATATATCATAAGGATGTTTAGTTTAAAATCATACTTTTAAATACTTAAACATAATCATAACATCATTGGGGTCCCCGGCTTGTACCACATACATACATCATAAGCGCTCATCCCTAAGTAAATACGAGGTAGCAAGCCCCGACCTACTAGGGTAGGAACAGCTACGGTAGTTCCAAAAAT
Organism: Boesenbergia rotunda; assembly: GCA_024364735.1. Classification (NCBI taxonomy): domain Eukaryota; kingdom Viridiplantae; phylum Streptophyta; class Magnoliopsida; order Zingiberales; family Zingiberaceae; genus Boesenbergia; species Boesenbergia rotunda. The sequence continues at coordinate 73,701 of JAGFNQ010005890.1, read as the reverse complement.
CAGGGCGTTCTTAAGGTGCTCATCCCTGTTGGACAGCTACAGTAGTCCCAGAACCGTGGACAGCTTCGGTAGTCCAGAACCGAGGCGTTCTTAAGGTGCCCATCCCTTGGACCCTTACTTCGGTCCGGTATACATGGCATAAACAACACCTTGTTTCATGAAACATGACATAAGAATAGGAACAGCTACGGTAGTTCTAGAACCGAGGCGTTCTTAAGGTGCCCATCTCTTAGCATGACATAAACATACTTAACATTTCATCATTCATACTTAACATCAGGAAGCCTTAAATGCATGAACATTCATCATCATTCATTATCTTCATTCATAAGGTATGTCATGCTTACATCATTTTGTCTTAGGGTCATGGTTATCATTTTCGTTCATCATCTTCATTCTTAAACATGGCATACGTACATATCATTCATAAAACATGGCTTACATACATATCGTGCATAAAACATGACATACATACATATCATTCATAAAGCATGGCATACATACATATCATTTATAAACCATGACATACATACATATTATTCATAACACATGCATGGTCATGGTACATAGGAAAACATGCCTAGATCTTTTCATACACGATACATTTCCCTAGGTTCATGGCACGTGGTCTAAACATTTGTGTATCATCATATCACATGACCTAATATACAAAGTCAGGACACATTTTACATGAAGTTAGGTTTTAGGTCACATAAAAATTCCTACAACATACTTAATCATATACATACATCTTAGTAACCCATAAACAAGTCTCTTTTGAAACTTAACCCAACCCAAACCCTAACTTATACTCTTGGCCGAAAGTTCAATAGGGGAAAGACCCCATCATTCAAGCAACATGCAAAAGTCCATAGGAAAAAGAAGAACCCATACATTCATACAATGTCATAGTAAGTCATTTGACCCCATAATTGGAGCCAACCCAATTTCCTAGCCCTCTTGTTTGTCTTTGGCCGAAACCCTAATGGGTCACAAACATATGAAAAAAATCCTATCATTCACCATTAAGATCAATTAAATCATAGGAAACATACTAAACATGCTTGAAAGGTTAGACCTCATCCTATGTTGACATGGGCCGAACCCCTAGGAAACTTTAGGGTGCCACAAACTTTCCCTAAATCATAATCTATGTCTTACATATCATAATAAAACATTTAAGTGCACAAAAGATAGTTTACATCATCCCTAAGCCCAAACATCAACCTTGGCCGAAACCCTAGAGGCTCCACTTCATGGTTTCCTCAACTTAAATCTTAAACAAAAGTCTAAATCTTATTAAGCATCAAAGAACAATCATACCATAGGTGAGGGGGTCTTACCTTGGTTTGTCTTTGATTATCACCTTGAATGGAGAAGCCAAAAGAAAGCTCCTTAACCCTAGGTCTCTCTTTAGCTCTTGTATCCTTGTAGAAAGTCTTGGATCTTCAAGATCAAGTTCCCTTGTGAAACCTTTCCAAGGGAGAGGGGTCTTGTGGGTTTCGGCTAGGAGAGGGAAGAAGAAGGAGAGGAGAGGCTTGGTGGATGAAGAGAAGAGGGAATAACTATCTTAATTGTTAAGTTATCATTCCTCTCATTTATACACAATGAAGAGGGGCAAGTGAAGAGACATGGTGCCTCCTCTCATGGTGACTCTTCACTTCCTTTAGCCTTAACAAAAATCTACTTTATTCCCTCATAGCACTCCCTTGCTAGGTGAATTGGTTAGTACATGCATGGTGGTATGCTAGGTCCAAGGTTCAATCCTTGGTGCATGCACTTTATTTTTATTTTATTTTAATTTTATTTTATTATTTTCGAAAATTCTCCTAAGACCCACCCATAATCATACTAATATTCCTAATTAAATCCCATCTATATTTATATTACATTCTACCTAAAATCCACTAATAACCATGGTATTAGGAAAGCCCATATAAGGCCCATTAGTACTTAATTTCTCAAATTAAATGGGAAAATCATGGGTAACTAGGCTAAAGTTCGCTCTAGTGTCTCTAGGTTCCTCGGAAACTATCTAGACATGATCAATATTTTAAAGAAAATATTGAGAAAATTTTCCGGGTCGTTATAGGGTTTAAGTTAGATTTACCCTTGTGATCTTATATGTGTATGTTGAGTGTGCAGGTTGTACAGGTTACACATAAGGACTTGGCTGGACGGCCTCAGTATAGTGAAGGGTGGCATGGAGACAAGCTGGAGGCTTGTGTGCACTCGAGGGACCTTGGAGAGCAGGGACGATGAGCTGATGGGCGCGGACTTCGAGGCGTACGTGAAGGGTGGCATGGAGGCAAACTGGAGGTTTGCGTGCGCATCCGAGGGACGAGGGCTGAAGATGAAGAGGGCACGAAGGCAATAGTCGAGGCTGCGGAGGAGGAGTCAGTCGAGTCGTCAGGGTACGAGTGCTGTGTGATTGTACTCGGGTAGGTGGCTGGTGAGTTGGCTGAGAATTCGAACGTTGGGGTGCAACGGTCGAATTTTAGTTGCACCAGTCGACTGCCCTGGGAGCAGTCGACTGGTGGCGAGGGTTTCAGCCCGAGTCCTATTTAAAGAGGACGTCGTGGTGGCTGAGATTTTTGACGAGTTTGGTCTTGGTTAAAGGCCTAACAATAGTCTTTGTGCTCAATGCTTTGTTTGAGTTTGTGGCAAGGTTTCTCCACCCACAAGGAGTTACGAGGACTAGCCGGAGGTTATCCGGGGTTTGATCCACCGACGGATTCTTGGACTAGTCACCCGTCCGGGGTGGATACCAAGTAAATCTTCCGTGTTAGCATTGGTTAGTGTTGTTTATTTTGTTTATTATTATTTCCGCTGTGCAAACTAACCTTGTAGGAAGAAAGGGGTTTGAAAACCACTATTCACCCCCCCTCTAGCGAACACGATCGATCCTACACTTTTTTACTTGGTTTGGAGTCGCAGTCGACTCCTACTCCAAGGCCCACGGTTCTTGACCGTTTACTTTGGGCAATTCTATATTCGTAAAGATCTTTTACAGGTTCGAGTACAGATATAGAATTGAAATTGAAAGTACAACACTTATCGTAATTTATATGTTACCGACGCCTGAGGTGGATGGAAGTTCGGAGTAGTGGGTCGTTGTCGGCGCTTGAATCGCGAGGTCGGAGCTTGTCGAAACGTAGCGCTTGAACGAAAGTGTTGAGAGCGATGTGAGCGAGTTGTGTTGAAGCCTTGGGGGTGAACCCCCTTTTATAGTCAACTCCTGGGCGCTTGTATTGAAGGGGGCGCCTGACACGTGGCCTCTCCTGCGCGAACTCTAATCTGCAGGCTCGGTCAGCGCTTATTCACCAACTCCTCTCGAGAGAATTTATCTTTTTGCCAACCGGCTCCTCCGGTTGGACTTTTGTTCAGCTTCACTCACCAGGTCTTCGGTGCCCAGTCCTCGACCAGGTCTTAGTGTCCAGCTTCACTCACCAGGTCTTTGGTGCCCAGTCCTCGACCAGGTCTTCGGTGCCCAGCTTCACTCACCAGTTCTTAGTGCCGAGCTTCACTCACCAGATCTTATTGCCCACCTTTAGGTCAGGACATAGTTGCCCAGCCCGCGGCCAGGACTTAGTGCCTAGTGTACCTAGGACTTTCCTGCGCACTCAATCAGCCTGTTAGATCATAAACAAATCTTAACTTCTGAACCTTTTCCATTATCAAAACAAAGGTTTTACTTTGGTGCTTCCGGCACCAACAATTTGTATAATTGTATTTTATTGCTTAATTCTGTATTCGAAGCTTTTCACTTGTATTATTTTTCGAAATATAGAATTGCCCAACAAAAATGGTCAAGGACCGTGGGCCTTGGAGTAGGAGTGTTACAGATTCCGAACCAAGTAAAAAGAAAATGAGTTAGCATTTTTTTTACTTTCCGCTGCTTATTATCTGCTTTTTCGAAAAATTTTATGTAGTCGATATTCACCACCCCTCTATCGACCACAATGATCCCACAACAAGTTCCTATAAATTCATATCAATCATGTTGATATCTTCAAATATGAATTTTGATGCATATACCAAGATCAATTAATTTTATAATAAAAAAGGCATTAAAACTTTCAAACTCATTGAATTTTGTTAAGTCATTGATCGAACTTGTCTTTTAAATATAAAAAAATAATATACCTAGTGAAATTTACATTTGAGGTTATTAGTGCAATCAGGAGATTAATATGGACTCATAGGAACTTGTTTCGTCTCAATCTGAACTCTGTCTACGCAATTTAAATGTTTTTTTATTTTTCAAAAAAAAATTAATAAAATTTTGCAACGAATCTGTAGATTCGTTGCAAATTTGCGATCAATCTATGATTCGTTACAACATTTTATAACAAATTCCAAATTTGATGCAAAATTTTATTTTTTTAAAAAAGAGGGTACGTTTAAAATGCTATAGATGACCCTACAGACCTCGAAATTCGACAAACACATTCCTATGGCTTTGTATCAATGTCCTAGTCATGTTGAGAGCCTCGAACATGAATTTTGATGGATATACCTAGATCAATCAATTTTATAATGAAAAAGGCTTTAATAAAGTCAAACTCATTGAATTTTGCCAAGTCTTTGATCCACCTCTTTTAAATATGAAAATAATATATCTGATAAAATTTGCATTTGAGGTTGCTATTGTGATCGGGAGGTCAATACAGACCAATAGGAATTTGTTTCATCTTAATCTGAGCCCATTGATCCTCGTCCGCAATTTAAAAGGTTTTTTTATTTTTCAAAAAAGTAAAATTTTGCAATGAATATATGGATTAATTACAAATTTGCACATATTCATTGCAAAATTTTGCAATGAATACCAAATTCGTTGCAAAATTTTAATTTTTAAGAAAGGGATGTGCTTAAAATATCGTAGAGACCTCAAAATTCGACGAAATAAGTTCTTATGAGTTTATATTGATCTCCTGATTATGTTGACAGCCTTGAACATGAAATTTGATGGATATACCGAGATTGATCAATTTTATAATAAAAAATATATTAATACTTTCAAAACGTGTCTTGTTTTTCATTTTGTTTTTTGTTATTTTGTTTCATTTTGATTAATAAAAATCAAACATTTCCTTAACTTGTTCCTTGTGTTTGATTAAATAACATCAGACCTTTTCTTCGTCTGCAATGCCCACGTCGCGACGTGGTTGCCGGCCCTGGCCTCCAATCGTCGGTCTTGCAACGTCGTTTCCGGCGCTAGCCCGCCACAGACGCCAATCACCAGCCACCTGACATGGTTGTCGGCGCCCTCAACAGTCAAATTTCTGCCGCGACAGTTTCAGCGACGGAGAAAACCCGACGCGACTACGCGGCCTCTGCCGCGGTGTGGTCGCCGGCGAGAGTTCGCGAGGGCTCCATCACAATGCCACAATGCCTTTCTTCCAGCGCCCGACATCGAAAGGAAATCACGACCAAATCGCATTTTCCCGGCGCAACGCAGCTATGCCGTGATGCGATCGCCCGAGGGATTTCTCCTCTGCCAAATTTGGCTCTGATGTCATTGTTGCTATAAGAAAAATTCTATACGAAACAAAAATCTTACAATGCTCTTGGAGAAGAAATCGGAGGTCATCGTCAAACACGAGGAACCTTCTCATTGTATCGACGAACCAAGTCCCAAATTAACGAACTCTTTTTTCAGATTCCTTGGATGACTATATAGGAATAGGAGTGGGCGTTACTTGTCCACTCCTCGGCAATCCGTGCAGTAATTACACACGTCCACTGCACACGTCCACTGCACACGTCCAACACATTGGATAGCAAAGTTTGCAGCCTCGTAACCTAAGTTTGCGGCCCGTACTGTGACAACAAAAGTTGTTGTCGCCTGTCCATTTGTGCCACCAGTCCATTTGTGCCAGCAGATTACAATTGATGTTGGGTACAAATTGAACTGTGATCTCACTCTCTCAAATCGATTCGTCTCCACCCATTGGCTAATACCGAAATGGAGATTCAACTTCGGCTTTGTGAAATCTCGATGAAAGTTCAGTGTAGATACGAATAGAGGCGAGATTTGATAAGTGTCGCTGGTTGATGTCATTTTCACTCAAGTATATTTATGTATCGTAAAATTTTATTTTATGATTATGTTTGATCGTATTGTACCGTATATGCATATATCAATTTAATTATTGTTTGTCTTCTGTTACATATTTGATGCGTGCGTTGTAATAATTAGTTTAATTATTATTTATCTTCTGTTGTATATTTGTGAAATGAGTCCAATATATGCATCACATCGGATTCCTCAACAAGAGTCCTAGTCTGGAAGCATGGGAAGCAACCACCTCAGCCTCGGAAGGATGAGGAGATGCTTGCACTACAAAAATAATACCGAATAGTGACGGACAATTAAAATAGTCCGTCGCTATTAGCGACGGATAGATAGTATCCGTTGCTAGATTTGAGCACCAAGTAAAATCCCTAAATACAGCAACGGAGTTGGTCAAAGCCGTCGCTATTGCGACTGCCGCGGCCACGCGATTGGTCAAAGCCCTAGCTCTCCCCTCTCCGACGATCTCGGTGATTCTCCGGCGAACCCTCCTCCGATCCCAAGTACGCGCGCTAAGCCACATTTGCCGTATTTTCTTCGTTGGTTTGTGCTTCCGCGGCGGCGTGGTCTTCTCCGGGCAGGCGGGCGCGATCGCGGCTTGGCATGGCCACGCGCAGCCTCCCGTGGCCTCGCGCGGGCACCCGCGGCATCGCACGGGCACCCACGGCCTCCCGCGACCGCTCGCGGCCAAGTGCGCCCGCCCGCCTACTGCGGCCGCGCGCCGCCTGCTGCGGGCAGAGACTGCAGCAATTAAATTATTATTTAATTAATAAATTAATTAATCAGTTAATTAATTTAGTTATTAATTCCTTTGTTAATTCATTAATTGTTTAATTAATTGATCAATTGTTTGATTAATTTTAGATTAATTGTTTGAATAATTAGATTATTAAGATGATTAATTGTTTGATTAATTAGATTAATTGATTCATTAATTAGATCATGTTTAATTAATTTTAGATTAATTATTTGAATAATTAGATTAATTGCTTGATTAATTGTTTGATTAATTAGATTAAGTGATTCATTAATTAGATCATGTTTGAATAATTAGATTAATTGTTTGATTAATTAGATTAATTGATTCATTAATTAGATCATGTTTGAATAATTAGATTAATTGGTTGATTAATTGTTTGATTAATTAGATTAATTGATTCATTAATTAGATCATGTTTGATTAATTAGATTAATTTCTTAGTATAGCATCAATATCAAATTTTAATATGGATCATAATATGTGTGATTTGATTAAATTATCTTATCTGAATTCAGATACAACGTATCCGAACAAGGCATGGATGTATAATAGGTTAGATAATGGATTTATCCGTGAGGAATTTTTTGCTGGAGTAGAAGAATTTGTGAACTTTGTAAAGTGTCATCCTGAGTGTTTGAATGACACAGAGTTGAAGTGTCCATGTAATCAACGCAAATGTAGAAATATAGCTTTTCGTGATGAAGATACAGTAAAAACTCATATCGTCAGGTATGAGTTTGTTCCAGATTATTGCAACTAGTATTGTCATAGAGAGCCGTATGTATTTGAATTTAGTGGACCTTCATGTTATCCCTTTGTAGATAGATTGTTGAAATTAAGAAAACAATAAGCAAACCATACATGTTAAGAAGATTGTTTCCATTTAATTCTCAATTAGTTCTTCATTTACATTGTCTTCATTTGCGTTTTTCCATTTGCATGCTTGATTACTTAATTTTGTTCTACCTATTCTTTTTATCTGCCTAAACTTTGTATATAATCAGGAAGCATGTCTGCACCCCGTGATTATCAGATTACACTTACAGTCGTCGGTGACAGGTAAGTATATATATGTAATTCTTATATATTTTAGATCAAAATTTGTTAATATATTTTGACGTACCCAGCCTCAATTGAGTTCTATTTTGACGTACCCAATTGCCACCACTTCCACCTCCTTTGTCTTTGGAGGACCAAGTGCTTCTAGGAAACTAGTACTCGTGGATTTCAGCGTATTGATGAGCGACATAAACGCATGGAGGCACAACAGTAGGAGATTTTTTTTTTTGGAGATGATGCAATCCTGGCATATGAGCCAACATCCCTCTACTTCTGATTAGACTTACTTTTTGTTATCTTGACTCTATTTGGGACTTGTAGTGACTTGTGTTGTCTTTTGTTGACTTGTATAACTTTTGACTTGGAGTATGTTTCAACTTGTTTATATCTGTTACATGTCTTACTTGCTTAAGCTTTAATATTAAATATGTGTTTGACAAGTAGTTAACTTTATGCTTAATTGTTGACTTGACTTTTCTTAACTTAGTGAATTCTTCAAGTTCATTTCTAACTCAAGGTCAATTATTTACTCAAGTCTTTTGTCTCTTTTTTTTTTTTTTAACTTACTCAATTTCATTTCATAGTATCACTCTTGTATACAAAGCATGTGCTTAGAATTAATTTACAAATGTAGAGAAAATAAATATTTAGATAATGTACTTCGGTAGAGGATCTGATTATGCACAGTATGTTGTAAATGAAACATCTGAATTGAGTATTAGATGCAATTTGTCATACTTATCAAATCAAGACAGAAATCAGTCAGAAACCAACCTTTGTCGGTAAGCTTTTTTGCTTCAGACTCTGCACGATGAAGGAATCCTTCTTTATCACCACAAACAGATTGAGAAAATATTTCAAGAACCTAACAATTTTTTCTTCTCTTTCTCTTTACACAGCCTACATGATAAAGAGGACAACACAATTGTGAATATGACAAAGACATGTAAAACAGTTAGTCATGAGTAAGCACAAAGTGCCTTAGTATCATTAAAAATAGTTCATTACAAATACATAAAAATAAGTTGCGAAAAACAATTTAATGGGTAGTTTTTGCATAAACCATCCTTGTAAAGGGGATCCAACATTAATGAGGTATTAAAAGTAATGGAGTAGATTCTTAATCTAATTGTTGGTCTAGTGGCACATTAATGAGGTGAATGAAAACAATAAACTATGAGGCATAATTTTTTAGGCTAATTAATTACACAATCATGAACTTATTATCTACTCTCAACATTTATTTGATTGTTGCATGAGAGCAGTTCTTGAAAACTTGTATTGTAGACTTTGTCTCCCCTAGCAACTTCTCTGCTCCTTCCCTTGCAAATTCCACATCCTCGCCGTTAAGTCATTCCTCGATTGACTAACCGCTCAATACGTGGTCAAAAAGGAAGAATTTAATGAAAAATATTTTTATATTCGATATATATATATATATATATATATATATATATATATAAAATAGAAAAACACATGAGAAGATCTAAAACACATAATTATTTAAATACAACCATACTATTTCAAGTTCCACCAAACCAAACCTAATTAAATTAATTTAAATTGATTTTATACTTGAGTTGATTCACCTAAACCGCCAAACCAATTTACTACATATTGAATTAACCAATGGATTTCAAATCAACTGTAAATTTAACAGCAACTTACCACTCAACTTTCAAAAATAATTAAAAGTCACATCTAAATTAATTTTTATATTCATCAAAAGCACATATTTAATTCTCAAAATACTCATTCCTTTTATATATATATATATATATATATAGTTACGGAAACCGACAACGTGGACGATGGACCCCCGATGATGCAACTTGTGGCTACGTGGAAGCTATGACTTGAGAAAGGGAAGGGAACATTGAATGGCGTCGGGAGGGGTCCCAGCGATGCCACTCAGACTCTCAAGTCAAAAGTAGGGTCTAAAAGGTTGGTGAATGGAAAGAGGAAAGAGAAAGTTTAGTAGATTAAAACAGACCTTTTCCCTAGGTTCTTGGACTCCTTTTATATTCTTCGACCGTGACTCTTCATTTACTGTCATTAATGATATTAATAACATCTTCTTTATAGTCATCATTATTGTCAATTATTATAGAGTAATGACATCTCGTTTATGACAATCATTATTCTCATCATTTATTTGTATATGTTTCCAACTTCTCTTATTAATGTGACATGCATTTTCATATCTTGCAGCGCCATAAAGGCTCGGTATCCTTTTAGTATTAACCCTGGAGGAATATTTCTAAGTACTTTTGAGGGCATTTCTCACCGCTCGGGCCATTTTGGCCTACTCGCACAGGCAATCGAAAGATCTTGAGGAGCGGCCGAGCGAGTACCTGTCTAGGCTTGACTGAGTCGTTTAGACTCCCGAGTTGGCCTGTAGTTGACCTATCCCAAGTTGACGGTCGGAAAACCTTGACGGGCACCTGAGACCTGTCTAGGCTAAGGAGCCCAGCACTTTAGCCCCTAGTCTTTTCTTCATGTGATAGCAGTGCTACCAAGTGGCAACCTCTCACTATTACACCGCCACCTGGCACATTATCAATACATCCCCAATCACAAGACTCCCCCCTTCAAGTCCAATCGAAGGAAGTATAAGTCTGACCGATTGAACAAGAAAAAGGATAGTATGGCGAGCGACTGCTACGTCAAAGAAGGGTTATTAAATGTTGAGTCGTGATTATGATCTTGTCAGAGATTTAGCCATCATTCTATCTTAATGATGCGTGCTTTGCGTTAATGAGACCTTCCACACATTAATGATTCATGGGAAAAGTAGATCAGTGGTCGACTCTCATATTGCCATGTGGTCATGAGGTGCCTCGTCGGCGCCATCTTCATGTGTTTTTCGAAAGTGCTCCCTTCCGAGGAATGCCGCATGATTTGGACGCCTCGATTTCCACACCATCCAACGATTAGACTTACCTCGAACTACGAACCCTACATCCAACGTTTGCCTTCGACCTCACTAGGCTATATATAAGCGCATGAGTCATAGAATCACTGCACTTGCGGCTGAGTTCTTCACTTAGCTTTTGGATCCACCTTCTTCGACCTCTTCCTTCACCAGCGAACACCTCTCGTAAGTCTTCCCTCTGATTCACTTCTTTTCTTCTTCCTCATGGTTGACCCTATATATATTGCACCGTGGTAAGAATGTACCAGGTCGAAGGTGTCCGGGGACCATGCCTGTTATGCTCCCCTTGAGTACAGTATCTCCCCACACTATAAGATGAGAGTTTCTCGATATAATCAAGTCTCCTGCGCCCCTCCACAAGGATTCTACACGTTTCTCGGCCAAGTAGAGTATGGGCTTAGGTTTCCTATCCTTGTCTTCTTCCAAGAGATGTCGAGGTATTTTCAAATACCTCTTCATCAAATTACCCCAAATGTATTTACTATTCTGAGTGGAGTCACAATTGTCTTTAAGTTGTATGACATTCTCTTGATCCCCATTTTCTTCCATTATTTTAATCACCGTAGCAATCAAGGCCCGACTCCTTCCATTTTATGGCCCAATTAGACTATAAGTTCCTAGATAGGTTTCCCTAATCCGACAAGGGTTGGAATGAATGATTTTTTTATATAAGCCCGCCCATTCCTTTCAACTTCCCAAGTGACTAGATTATCGAGTTTCCCGTGCCACCACCTCTTGGTCGGTACAAAAGAAGATTGGCTACCAGAGAACCATACAAATTTTGTCCGACATCAGCTTCGATGGTCTGAGGATGGCCTGCAATGAAGGTCTATTATACCAAGCAGGTTTGAGCCTAAAACTGGCCGAGCTAGAAACACCCTTGAGTAAGTCACTCAGACTTTGCTATGTTTTAGGTACTAATTGATACTTCCTTTCCTTGATGTAGACGAAACCATGTTGAACAGCTCAATGACCAAGTTGATGAAGTGGGACCTTGCCAACCTGGTAGCTCTACTAACTCTAGAAGTGTCGGAGGACACATTGAATGGAGCAGAAGGGGACGCAGACTTGCCACCTCCCCGAGCACCCATGGCGACAAGGTATGAGGAATCTGTTAGGATTGAGGCGTCAAGCTAGAGGGGGGGGGTTAATAGCTTTCTTTCGATTTTGTCTATAAAGATGTTAGCTCAACACAAAACAAAATCAATAAAAATAGTAAAAACAATGTTAACCCCTTGATTTACTTGGTATTCACCTCAAAGAGGTGACTAGTCCAAGGATCCACACCACACGCACGAGCTCCACTATGAATGTCTCCTTTAAAGTGGAGAAACCTTCACAAATGGCGCTCTTCCTCTTTACAAAGTTGAAATGAAAGTGAGACGAAGAGCTGGAAACTTTGAGCACTTGGGGCACAATTCTACACACTAGAACCCCAACCTTGACCTGCTCAAAAGTCTCCCTTTAAATAGAATAGAGGACAGCTCCTTAAGCTGTTCATCCCGATACCAGTCGACTGCCCTAAGGGCAATCGACTGGTCCCAGCCAACCGCTAGTTTTCAAACTTGATCAATTGACTGGTCCAACACCAGTCGACTAATCTTTCTGTGAGGTTTGGCAGTCGACTGCCCCAACCGCAGTCGACTGCCCCGAGTACAATTCCACTCACACTCACTCCGAAGACCACCCTTCATGTATGCCTTCAAGTCCACTCCTTTGGCTTGCCCCTTGAAGTCCTCTTCCACCGGCTGTCGTACCTCAGATGCGCACACAAGCCCTCGGCTTGCCTCCATGCCATCCTTCACGTATGCCCTTTGCAATCCACTTCATCTCACTTGCCCTTGGAGTCCTCTTCCCTCGTCTCTCGTCCTTCGAGTGTACTCCATGTGTGACTCACCAAGCCCTACAAGACTCAATCACACATATCAAAACAACATAACACCCTAACTTAATCATATTGGCACACACACATCAAAACCATAATCCTTCCGATCATACTTGGGTCGATTGCCCCAACAATCTCCCCTTTTTGATGTGTGACAATATATTTAAGTTAGGTAAAACAACAACAATTGAAAATTATAGACATAGCAAAAACAAGAGGCAACCTCCCCCTTAACCTATGCCTTCACACTCAATTTTTAATTTGCATAAATCATAAGTTAAGTTACAACCACTAACTTAAACCACCCAATTCTCCCCCTTTGACACCATTAAAAGGATTGCCCGAAGCAATATTAACCATTGGCATCAATTAGGGTTACTTTTCACCTTCTGAAAAATCCCAGAATTCTAAAATCAGAAGTACTAGTCGACTGAGACAGGTATCAATCGACTGGTCCCTTCTTACTGCCAACTTATAGAAAGATCAGTCGTGTCACGCCCCGAGACCATTGGAGTCGTTGATCCAATATAAAATCGGACAGCATCTCCCCTGTCCGGCGGACAATTTACACAAACATACAACACACGCAGTTTATAATTTGGCCTCAGGCCTCAACACAAATATATATAATATGGAAATAATGACAACGGAATATAAAACACCGTAAAAACTCACCTGAGCTGCCTCTAGGGCAGGCGCGTAGCAAAACCACATCACAAAAGTCCAACAAAGGACTCAAAATACAATACCGCACGAATAAATCCAATACAAGGCCACGGTAACAAAACGAAATACAAAACATAGACAATGCTATCAAAAGAAAACAAAACTAGTGGAAGCTCCCATCCGATGGAGTCGTGGGGACCCGGGACCGGCAACTGGGCTCCTCCGGCAAGCTATCAATCTGAAAACAAAAATATTACGACGGGTGGTGAGTCCAAGTGGACTCGCGGGTATATAGATAGATATGCATGGATGAACAAAATAGCTGAATAAGATATAAAGAAACAACAAGATACAGTCTCAACAGGAATAGCAGAATATGCATAACTGAAAGTAACAACTGACTGTACATACCAGAAATCAGTCTATACAGACTATAAAAGGACTCGTACCACACGAGTAAGTGCATGGTCATCAAACCACACATAAGCATATCCTGTACATGCATGTCAAACAAGTGCAGCAAATAAATGCAGCAATCATAATCAAAATGTATAATGCATCATATGCACATGATGCAATGTCATGGTCACCCCTGACGCCAATCAAGCCACCGAGACAGGCGATACTGTGTCGGCCGAGTGGGTAGAGCTGTGACACTGTACGTACCCTGCTATCACTGCTCCTGAGTGACCGAGGGGACAGGATGCTGGCGGGGGACCGCCCCCCTACCCCATGTATATATGAGGGAGCGTCGCTCTTATCTCCTCTGGTCTATGGGAAGAGAAGGGATCTCCGCCTGCTACCACGCTCCGAAACCACTACCCCTGAGCGGTCGAGCGGAGCAGTACAGAGCAAATGCACACACCCAACGGTATCCACTAACCCATGAGTGGTCGTGTGTGCATATCATGTATCGGAAGACGATAGGCTCAACCACAAGGGAGTCGCTGATCGTCGGCATGCAACAGTGCAGGTATGGTGCATGACTCAAACACATGCAACCCCTACCAGGTCATCATACATAACTCAACATAACATGCATAGGTCGATCATAGATATAATAACCTAACCATCATGTATCTAAGTGCACATGCAAGTAATAGCAGAATCAACCAATGCAGATATCAGGTGACATGCAACAATAACCCAATCAGTCCATATCTAGACACATGTGCAAGTATGACCAGGATCAACCAATGCAAATATCAGGTGACATGCAACAATAACCCAATCAGTCCATATCTAGACACACGTGCAAGTATGACTAGAATCAACCAATGCAACCATACAATGGTATGCTAATCCCTATCCACATACTCATGCTCATACCGATGCTATACAGAATCAGATAACAAATAAACGAGGCTGTATAGAAGAAAATTTAGATCATATCCAAGGTCAAGCATAAGTATCAAGCAGGATAACAAAACGGTAGCAGATAAAGGTCAATATCAGCCTACTGCATCAATAACAAATAGTCATGCATAAAGATAACGTGGATCTAAAGAAGACAAGTAAGAAGTACCCGCCTCCAAATAGGTGAAGTCCGTATCAACAGAGAAGGAAGTCCCACGACCAAGCGAAGTAACCATGTCAGAGTCCTGTATAAAATGCATAATTACTTAGCTATTTACGCAAATACCAAATAACTAATATAACACAACCTCATTAGGATCATCCTATGCTAATGATTAATCCCAACATACACCAATCTCCAATGATATACT
Source organism: Boesenbergia rotunda (assembly GCA_024364735.1). Classification (NCBI taxonomy): domain Eukaryota; kingdom Viridiplantae; phylum Streptophyta; class Magnoliopsida; order Zingiberales; family Zingiberaceae; genus Boesenbergia; species Boesenbergia rotunda. The sequence goes on along the minus strand of JAGFNQ010005890.1, from coordinate 58,593 downwards.
CCATGTTTGACATGTTACCAATACAAATCCAACAATACCATAATTGTAAACTGTAATGAATCCCTAGTAGTGTCGAACATACCAAAGAACAATAGTAATCGTTGCCACAAACCCCCGCTAAACAAAATTCAACCATAATGAATTCCCATAACAAAATCAGATGAACCAAACCAATACCAATTCCCTCTTCCGAACATTCCAACATGCAATCGACATCAACTTCCCAAATCTCATCATATATCTCACAGATCCAACAGAAACCATCAGAAATTTACATCCCAATTTGATGTTAAAGCAAATCCAACTCTAACAATCAAGTCTCAAAGAACAACTCTAACCAAAGAAACCCACAGCAGAACAAACCCACACCAAAACTTCCCACTAATCAAACACTAATCCATTCCAGCAACAGATTCACCTAGTATTCAAACCCAATCAACCAGATCACAGCAACAATCTAAGACCCCAAATCAGAACAAAACTATCAGAACCAAACATATAGGTAGAGCTCTAATTGCACCGGAAATCAAAACCAATCAAAGAACCATTTAACACATCAACAATAACAAGCATGAGGTAACCCTACTGATCCAAAACACATATCAAACTGACAACATCAAAGCTGAACAGAATTCATCTGTTTTCCAAAAACTCTATTCACATTCCTTCACATTTCCATTTCGTGATCAAACCTAACAAGTAGCATCAGATCTCCCTCATAAGAGCTGAAACACTCCAACACAAGAATTCTTTCCGAAAGCCTCAACAAGAATTCCAAATCAAATCGGATTAGCACCAAAATCAATCTAGCAAGCTTTAGAACAAGCTAATTTTTACCTGATGATGGCTGGCTCTTGAATCTTGGTGCAAAATCGCCATGAGACAGATCCCCCGAAAGGATCCTCCTTAATCTTCCATAGGTCCGATGATTACCAGCCACATAAGGTCAAGAAAACCCTATTACCCTATATCTAAACACTCACCTGACTAGAGATGAAATGCTTAGTCATTGGCGCAACTCGCAGCGTCTTCTCTTGGCTCGGATCGCCCGCTCTAGGTCAAGAAGGGAAGGAGACCTCGAAGCATGCGTGGAGAGAAGAAGAGAAGGAAGGCCGATGTCGACGGGAGGAGAAGCTAGGGCAGGACCGGCGACTTTGGCGTGAGCTAAGGGTTCGCGATGGAGAGGAGAGGTCGGGCGGCTGGCGTCGAGTGAGGTGCGGTTTAGGGCGAACCGCAGCTGACGGAAAGGGAATAAGTGAGGTAAAATTTGTGCAAAAGCCCTCTTTCTTTACCTATTTAGATTTGAACCCTTAAGTTTAAGTTTAATCACACTTAAGCCCTCAAAACTTAAGTTTAAAAACCATTAAACCCTCTAATTCCAATTTTGAGTCTCGAAAACCCTAAATTTTCTTCCGAAAAATTCTCCGAAGCAGGATAAAAATGTCGGATTTAACAAGTCGACTACCCCAGGGGCAGTCGACTGATACGCTTCAGTTCTGAAATTGTAGATTCTGGGCCGAAATTCAAAAACGCACCATAAATTTCACAAAATTGGAAAAAACATGAAAGTTTACAAACATATTTCATATGATGTACTCTAGCAGAGAAAAATATAACTTCATGAAAAATCCAAACATGTTTGACTTTTTGACTAAAGTTCAAATTCTTTGAAAACTTCTAACTTTGTATCAAAATTCTATCCTAGTTTTGAAATCATGTGTTTCACAAACTTATGTCATAACAAATAAAACACAGAAATGTTTTCAAATTACTTAAAATGTTCAACTATGATCTTTGGACAAGATATCCATTAATTAAATATTTACTTTCTCCATAGTTGGTCTATTTTCAATAATGTGATACTTCCAACAACCCAACAATATGCTATAAGCATAAGTGAATCATTTGTATCATCCTAATGGTTCATGCACTACCTTCCCATTATATTACTCCAAGGCCAATCCTACACTTCTACAAAACACATACCTAGTCCTCTTCTTAGATATGTGAACTCCGCTTCGGGAAAAGGCTTGGTAAATATGTCGGCAAGGTTAGACTTTGATTCAACATAATGTAATTCTATGTCACCCCTTGCCACATGATCCCTAATGAAGTGATTCTTCACTTCAATGTATTTTATCCTAGAGTGATGCACCGGCTTTTAGTCAAATTAATAGTATTCACATTGTCATATAAAACCTTGACCTTGGAGTAATGAAGCTCATAATCTTCTAAGGTATGCATGATCCAAAGTAATTGAGACACACAACCACCCATTACTACGTATTCGGCCTCGGTTGTTGATAAGGCAACACATGGTTGTTTTCTACTACTCCAACTAACTAGGGATGAACCAAGAAATTGACACCCACCACTAGTACTCTTTCTATCTAATTTGCAACCCGCATAATCGGAGTCGGTGTATCCAAATAGTTCAATGTTTGGAGTTCTAGGATACCAAAGACCGACATTAAGAGTACCCTTAATATATCTTAAGATCTTTTTTACTACCACTAGGTGAGACTCTTTGGCACAATATTGATACCTTGCACACATACCTACCGTAAATAATATATCCGGTCTACTAGCGGTTAGATACAACAAGCTACCAATCATGCTCCTCTATTGCTTTGGATCCACTACCTTCCCTTCAAGATCACTATCCATCTTGACATTTGTGCCAATGGGGGTGGATGTTACCTTAGCATTTTCTAACCCAAATTTCTTTATAATTTCTTTAGCATATTTTGTTTGATAAACATGAGTCCCTTCATTTGTTTGTTTGACTTGTAAACCTAAGAAGAAGGTCAATTCCCCAACAAGACTCATTTCAAACTCATTCTCCATACACTTGATAAACTCATGAAGAAACTCACTATTTGTTGACCCAAAAATGATGTCATCAACATAAACTTCGGCCACAAAAATGTCCTTATCCTTAGATTTTAGAAATAAAGTTGGATCAATTGTTCCCCTTCTAAAACCCTTGGATACTAAGAAAGATGAGAGCCTTTCATACCAAGCCCGAGGTGCTTGTTTTAATCCATATAAGGCCTTCCATAGTTTATAGACATGATTAGGGTAGTTTGTATTTTCAAACCCAGGTGGTTGCTCTACATACACTTCCTCCTTAATAACCCCATTAAGAAATGCCGATTTCACATCCATTTGATGAAGCTTAAAACCCATGTGAGCGGCATATCCTAATAAAATTCGGATGGATTCCAATCTAGCTACGGGAGCATATGCCTCATCATAATCAAGACCCTCAACTTGATTGAAACCCCTTGCCACTAATCTAGCCTTGTTTCTAATAATTTCCCCTTGATCATCTAATTTGTTCCTAAAAACCCATCTTGTTGTGACAATGGTACTATTATTGGATCTAGGAACTAACTCCCACACTTCACTCCTTTCAAATTGGTTCAACTCTTCTTACATGGCTAGAATCCAATCCACATCACCTAAGGCTTCATCAATTGATTTCGGCTCTAGTTGTGAAATTAAGGCAATTTGACTAGTATGATCTCTAAAGTAGGATCTAGTCCTTACTCCTTGGGTAACATCTCCAACTATTTGGTCAATAGGATGATCTTGATGTTGTCTTAGAGTCCTAGAGTTTATAGGCTCATTTACTACATGATTATCATTGCCTTTTTCTTCTTCCAATGCACTTCTCCCTCCCCCCTTGATCATGTTAGGATTTATACTAAAAGTCTTGCTTTTGGTTAGAATACATTTACATTTTAAAGAGAATCGCAAAATCACATGATGCATATTTATATTAGTATGTGCACAACATATCACATACTTGACATTGTAGATAACATGGTGCATGGTGTTGCACAGAAGATCATGTTATCAAGTTCCTTGCAGAAGTATAACAAAGAGGCTCACAATCGATATGGAGTTGGACAAACCATCGGGATGGTTGTAGTGCAATTAGGTGTGGTTTGTCTTAACCATAGAATTGTACTAGTGCACTTTGTGTGCATTGAGTAGGACCAAAAGAGATGTCATCCAATTTTGTACTGACTTCATAAATTGGATTAGACCTCAGATTATATTATGGAATACAATCTCTGAATCCCGAAATAATAACGGGCACATGTAGTTAATTAATTATTACTTTGATTTACCAATGGGCGAGATCTATTCTGTTAGATCGATAGGCCCGGTAAGTTGGGTAATAATTTTATCTGCATGGTGTGCCATTGATTATTGACGGAATCTGTGTCCTGGTGAGTCGGGATGATGATGCCCCCTTGATGAGCTCAAAAGGATCGTCATGTCAAATCTTGCAAGTGGACTATGGTCCGATATGATGAAAAGGTTGAGTGGTACTAATCAAGGATCAAGAGGATAATTAATTTAATTGTCAGTAATTTAAATTAATTATCGGTCATTCAATATCTTAAACACGGGAAAATGAACGACTCATAATAGGTGGAGCCCATATGAAAATATGGGGGTTGGTGAGGATATTCAATGGGATCCTTTAGTGGAATGGATCTCCATTAATGGATCGGGCTTGGATCTATTAGCGGGCCAAGAACCAACTCCTCCTCATTGTCCCTACGTTAGCCCTATAAATACCCCATAGGAGTCATGATACAAGGCTTAATGAATTAATTCACAATTAATTCAAGGATTAATCCTAAAACCCTAGGCTCTCTCTCCCTCTCTCTCTCATAGGTCACGGCAAGAAGGTGGAGAAGAAATCCTTTCTTCTTCCTCCCAAGCTTCTCTCTTCATCTCTTTTGTGGTGGCCGGTGAACACTAGACAAGGAGTCTTTGGCTTCTCCTTTGTGACACATGGCAGTAGCAAAGAGTGAGAAGAATCGGCACTGGAAAAAGGAGAGGGAGCTTGCTCTTGGAGGTGATCGCCGGTGGTAGAGAAGGAAGAAGAATGGCTCGGTAGGGATTGGAGAAGATCATCTCTTCACCTGGTTCCCTTCCTTTCTTCTTCTTCTCTTGCAAGATTTCATCCAAAGGGCAGGAAGCATCACCGGCGACAAGAAGGACCCTCTTCTTGCAGCGCCGGCGGTGAGGGTGGCTGCGTAGGGTTTAGGGAAGAAGAAGAGGATTCTATTCTCATCTTCTTCCATTTCTTCTTCTTCATTGGCTTCTTCCCAGAGCTGCCTTGTGGCCGGCGATCTTTGGCAACTTCTTGTGGTCGGTGGCGCAAGGTGGAGAAGAAGCAAAGGGGCCGGCGGTTAAACCCTAGCTCTAGGGTTTGTTGGCTGAAGGGAGGAAGAAGACGAGAGGATTAATTGGTGCCTTGGTGACTCCGCGTCTTGGTAGCTCGTCACCCACACGACGTCCAGGAGGGGAGGGGTCATAAGGTAGAAGACTGCGAGGTAAACGGCGAGGTATAACTTTCCCGAGCTCTGTTTTACTTTTGCTATGTTATTGCTTTGATTATATTTGTCATTGCATGTGTTTGATTAATTATCATGAGTTAATTATTTGTTAATTAATGTGATAATTAATTTATGTCATGGACCCTGATTATAAACATGAAAGTCGGCGATCCATTCGTCATCTTTTTCGCGGTTAATTAATCTGAAAAGTTATAAGGCCTTATCCTTGGTTTTGGCTAAGTTGTGACTTGGATTAATTAACACGACAACGAGACGGTCGTTTGGGAGACGGGTCTCTATTCAAATTAAATTTTAATCCGTAGACATAGAGAGGTCTCTCAGGTTCGACCCCGTGGTTGCTTGTGAAACCGCCAAGCTATACCCAACAAATCAATACCCCCTAAATGTAAGTCTTGCATTTCTTGGGTAATGTTTTGATTTTCTTCTATATCCTTGTAAATGGAGGACTTCCTAGGGTAAGTGCTAGTAGACTCATCAAAATCCACATTGGAAGATTCCTCAACCACTCTAGTCCTCTTGTTATACACTCTATACCCTCTACTAGTAGATGAATATCCAACTAAGATTCCTTCATCCGCCTTAGACTCAAATTTTCTTAAATCATCCTTAGTATTCAAAATATAGACCTTACACCCAAAGACTCTAAAATAGTGAATTTGAGGAATTCTCTCATTCCACAATTCAAAAGGTATTTTTCTAAAAATCTATGAATTAAAACTTGATTTTGGATGTAGCAAGCGGTATTTACCGCATCCACCCAAAAATAGCTAGGTAAGGAGTAAGCATTAAGCATAGTCCTAGCCGCCTCTTGTAAAGCCCTATTCCTTCTTTCTACAACACCATTTTGTTGTGGGGTTCTTGGATATGAAAATTCATATTTGTACCCATTCTCTAGACAAAAATGTGAGAAATTTGAATTTTCAAACTCTCCACCATGATCACTTCTAATACGGTTGATTTTGAGATGTTTCTCATTTTCAACTCTTTTACTAAATCCTACAAATATCTCTAACGTTTCATCCTTATGTTTCATGAAATACACCCAAGTATATCTAGAAAGATCATCGGCAATTACCAAGCAATATTTACTTCCTACTATCGAAGGAGTACTATGACAATTAAATAAATCTAAATGCAATAACTCTAAAGGCAGAGTAGTACTAGTTAAGGTTTTACCTTTATGTGATGACTTAGATTGCTTACCCTCTTGGCATGCATCACACATTTTGTTCTTTTCGTACTTGATCATCGATAGCCCTTTCACCAATTCCATCTTGGTCACTCTTGCTATGCTCCTCATGTTGATGTGACCAAGCCTCCGATGCCATAGTCATCCTTCTTCTTCTTTGGGCATGAGACACTTGGTAGAAATGTTAGAAGCATAAGAGAGATTAAGATAATAAAGATTTGCTTCCCTATATCCTTCTAACATGATATTTTCGGAGCCATTATGTATAATCAAACATTTTCTTGCATGAAACTCCACTTTATACCTAGCATCACATAGTTGACTCACACTAAGCAAGTTATATTCCATGTCCTTAATTAGCACTTTATGAATTGTGATTGTAGGAGATACCTCAATTATGCCTCTACCTATTATCTTGAGTTTTCCACTATTCCCGAAAGACACCGTTCCTTCTCTTAGATAGCTAATGGTGGAGAACTGGCTTACATTACCGGTCATATGCCTCGAGCACCCGCTATCCACTATCCACATTTTTTATCCCTTCTTCTCCTTTACCTAAACAACACGAAAAACAATCTTTTGGTACCCAAATGCTAGATCCACAAACATCATTTAAGTATTTCTTAGGTACCCATGCCTTCTTTACATTTCCTCTAACACTTTGCTTCCTAGGGGCACCCTTCCTTCCCATAAGAGAAACAAATGCTACTTCCTTGGTTTTGGGTCTATACCCTATCTGGGCCTTGTTATACACGGCTCTTTGACTATTAATAATCATGTCAAGGTTCTTTGAGCCGATTTGAAACTTCCCAAGGGCCTTGGTGAGATTTTCTACCTTTTTCCTTAACTCCTTATTTTCCTTTTCTAGAAATGAGTCATTTGAAATGGAAGAAGAAACATGCACATTGTCCTTAATTTTCATGGATTCTAACTTTAGCATGCAAATTTCATTTTTCAAATCCTTAATCTTCTTTCTAGCCTTAACCAAATCATCATTAGTGCTAGAAATTATTTTACAAGAGTAGAAGTGGGTAAGTTGTATACCTCACTTACCGAGACGTCCGATTCCGAAGTTGAGCCTCCCCCTTCACTTGAGCTCCCTTCATCCTCGCTACTTAAGCTCCTCTCATCTTCGGATGACTCTAGGTTGTCCACTCCCATCAATGCAAAATGAGACACATGGTTTTCTTCCTCTTCCGATGATGATGAATCATCCCATGTGGCCTTTAGACTTGTGGCCTTCTTTCCTTTCTCTTTTGATTTCTTCTTCTTATCCTTCTTCTTTTCTTCTCTTTTCTTCAAAAGTGGACATTTATTCTTCATATGCCCTTCTTCATGGCAATTGTAGCAAATGACTTCTTTTGCCTTGCCCTTACTCCTTGAACTTTTCCTACCATAAGATTTGTTAGAAAAACTTTTAAAGACTTTTTTCATTTTTCTTACCATATATGCCTCTTGGTCGCTATCCATGGAGGCACTTGATTCTTCCGAATCGGATGATGAGTGTTGGGACCGGGTGCATGTTGACATGGATACGGGTTCATAATTTTAAAATTTAATTACGTGCAGCGGAAGGTTTAGCATAAATAATTTCTCAAATTATTTTAACCACGTATCTAGCATGCAACCTTATGTTGTGGAGACATGATCATACATTTAAAATTTTGCAGAAAGTAAAGTAATTTACTTAATACCTCGCGTAACTCGTAGAAAGGGACAAGATCCAACCGTAGAGTCCCTTGGAAGCTCCGCCTCTATTCGCGTCCACGCCGAGTTTTCTTCGGGATGACTTCGCAAAGCCACGAGTTTCGTGCCGACAAGAACTACTAGATTCTCCAAAGGCACGACAAGAATACCAAGAGAGAGATGAAAAACTAACCACCAAACGAAGAACGGAATCAAGATTCCGGGAGGAAGGAAGGAGTCGCGCCCGCTTCTTCTTCTTCTTCGGCTTCTTCTTGGTGGTGGAAGCTCACAGCAAAGGGGGAGGGCTCTAGGGCCGGCGGCACTAGAAGAGGGAGAGGGAGAGAAGGGGAGGGAGAGAGGCTAGGCAAGAATCCTTGATCTCTTGGATTAATTTTCAAGCCTTGCCTTGGTACCTTTATATAGTAGCCTCTTAATCGCCAAGTCTCCTCTTAACGGAATAATTTTTTCATAAGAAATTTATCTTATAAATTTTTCTATGAATTATTTCGTTATGCCAAGTTTTTATTATAACTTAATTTATAATAAAAACAACCATGTCTCCCCTTTTATTATGGAAAGAAATTTCTTTATATAAATTTCTTTATCATGGTAAATCAATCCATTATTGATTTTATAAAATAAAATAAACCATTCCAAGGTTTATTTTAATTTCCATGATAAATAAATCTCTTTATATAAATTTCTTTATACAAATTTCTTTATCCATAATTTTATAAGACAAACCACGCGCGGTTTATTTTATAATTTTGAACCAAACAATTTGGTTCTTCCCTCTTATTGTGGCCGACCAAACAAAGAGGGTGGGGACCCTCTTTGGCCGGCCAAACCAAGCCATGACCTCACGAATTAAACTCATTTAATTCGTCCAATAAGTCTTCAAAAGACTTAGTCATTTTATGCTTCCGATGCATCTCTGAAAAATTCAAATTCGACTTATCTCTCTTGATCGGAAAATCCAATTTTCAACCCGTTTTAAATCCCTCGGATCACTCATAGTGCGTGTGACTAAATAGGCTTTCGATTTATGTTGGTCATCTATAATTAACCAATTATAGAACGATCATGACTGGCACCTAGTAGTACATCATGATCCCCAATTAATCGAAAGATCAACGGTTGACCTCAGAAATAATTCTGAAACCCTTCAGCAGCTTTAATGAATCGTGCCTCATTCCCTTCACCATCTTATACCCACTTGGTTCAGGACACGGTCTATGTGTGTCAGTCCCCACTAGGCTGACTACGTCACACCTAGCCCAAGTAATGCCTTTCTCGTCCAACGGACTCATGGTTTTTAGAGATTCATACTCGGAACATGTTATGCTCTGGCCAGAGGCTTCGAGTAACAATCCGACGATAGACCTTGGGTATACATCTCCTCGCAAGGAGTGGTGAATCCTTTGTAGGCTGTTCAAACATCTTCGGGCACTTCGGCTTATACCCAATCATCCTGGGTCCACACCTCCTTGGAGATACTTGCTTAAGATGTCAAAGTATAAGTTTTCATGATCAAGATGACTTGAACACCGCAAGTCAAAGGAACATCACACTTAAGCTGCAGTAAGAACTTTCATTGACATATCTATATGTAGATTACCATATGAAGTTTTACAGCTAGTCACTCCAATGAACTAGTTCCCTTAACTAGCATTCATGTTTATCTCCGGACATCCCAATGTCACCAGCCAGTGAGAATCAGCTGATTAGAGAATAACCCATGCTAGTCTCAACAGAATTGATAGTGTCCGTATCTGTCAATTCATCGACTAGGGACAATTTCAATACTTCACAATTGCACATGTAGAGATAATCACTAGTTGTGAATTCATCACAAATTCTCTCATGCTGTGAATTGTATTGCGGACACTCAGTAAATGAGTTTAAGATCTCAATCAAATACATGAACATGTATACTCAAATAGTGAATATTCATTTATTAAAGTAAATGATTACAATCATAAGACGATGCCTTAGGACACTTCTCTCATATTACTAACAATGAGTAGATAACCTTTTTCATTTTCTTCTTCTTCTTTCTTTCTTTCTCTACAACAAAAGCTACACCCTTCTCTTTAGTAGACAGCTTGTTCATGCAATTCAAATTCACAAAACAAGTCATCAAGCTTAACTAAAGAAAGGTCCCTAGAGACTTTATAGACATCAACCATTGAAGCCCATAAAGTGGTTCTAGGGAAGGATTGAAGTACATATCTCACAAGATCCCTATTTTCCACCTTCTCACCTATGACATGAAGTTCGTTGATGATCTCTTTGACCCTACCGTGTAACTGGCTCACGGTTTCATTTGCCTTCATAGTGAGAGATTGGAGTTGTGCCACCATGAGATCCTTCTTGGCCCTCCTTGATTCATTCGATCCTTCATTTAGCTCAATGAGCCTCCTAAAGCACCTTTACGGTCTTGAATGGTCCCACCTTGTTCAATTGTTCTTTTGAGAGTCCACATTGAAGAGTTGTTGTAGCCTTTGCATTCGCTTGTGCCTTCTTCAACATCTCTTTTGTCCAAATTTTTATAGGTAGAGGCTCTCCCGTCTCATTCATTGGTATTTCGAATCCATCTATAATGCTACACTAATTTTCAATATCGTTCATAAGATAATACTCCATCCTACCTTTCCAATACGTGAAATCGTTGCCGTCAAAGAAAGGTGGCCGCGCGGTGCTATAACCCTCTTAAAATGCCATTTTGATGCTCCGATTGACGGTGAGTTCTTCCGAAACGAACCGGCTCTGATACCACTTGTTAGGATCGAGGCGTCAAGCTAGAGGGGGGTGAATAGCTTTCTTTCGATTTTGTCTATAAAGATATTAGCTCAACACAAAACAAAATCAATAAAAATAGTAAAAATAATGCTAACCCCCTTATTTACTTGGTATCCACCTCAAAGAGGTGACTAGTCCAAGGATCCACACCACACGCACGAGCTCCACTATGAATGTCTCCTTCAAGATGGAGAAACCTTCACAAATGACACTCTTCCTCTTTACACAGTTGAAATGAAAGTGAGAGGAAGAGCTGGAGACTTTAAGCACTTGGGACACAATTCTACACACTAGAACCGCAACCTTGACCTGCTTAAAAGTCTCCCTTTAAATAGAGTAGAGGACAACTCCTTAAGCTGTCCAGCCCGATACCAGTCGACTGCCCCAAGGGCAGTCGACTGGTCCTAGCAAATGGCTAGTTTTCAAACTTGATCAGTCAACTGGTCCAAGACCAGTCGACTGATCTTTCTGTGAGGTTTGGCAGTCGACTACCCCAACCGCAGTCGATTGCCCCGAGTATAATTCCACTCACACTCACTCCGAACACCACCCTTCACGTATGCCTTCAAGTCCACTCCTTTGCTTGCCCCTTGAAGTCCTCTTCCACCGGCTGTCGTTCCTTAGATGCGCACACAAGTCTCGGCTTGCCTCCATGCCATCCTTCACGTATGCCCTTTGAAGTCTACTTCACCCTGCTTGCCCTTGGAGTCCTCTTCCCTTGGCTCTCGTCCCTCGGGTGCGTACTCCATGTGTGACTCACCAAGCCTTGCAAGACTCAATCACACATATCAAAATAACATAACACCCTAACTTAACCATATTGGCACACACACATCAAAACCATGATCCTCCCGATCATACTTGGGTCGATTGCCCCAACAAAATCTAGTGCAGTGGTTGAGTTGATCTGAGGAGCAGAACGAGGGAAGACTCCCTCCCCCCAATTACCTTGGGAGTTATCCCCTATGGTGGAAGTGCCAAAAGAGGAAGTGCTACTTAGTTCCTCTTAGGAAGTGTTATGCGAGCCCTCTATGGACATCCCAAAGCCTTCTGACCCACCTGCCTGTTGGTGCAATCCTGCTCCAATCATTATTTACTTTTGATGTTTGGTTAAATGAGTTTAAGTTAGGCAATGTTGGTAATCTAACATAAAACTTGAGTAAGCAGATACAAAGAGAAGTCCAGGTATAAAGACTTCACAAAATAAGACCTAGCATGATAAAGCCGAAGAAAGCACTTCAAGGTAAGCACAAGGATGAGAAGTCGAGGGCTTCGAAGCATCCTAAGGGCGCAAGGCTGATGGAAGGTGTTTGAAGGCATAAGTCTACGCTAAGGGAAAGCAGAACCTGAGATTCATGAGGTATCAATCGACTGATGAGAGAATCAGTCGACTGGTACAATGAAAAGAGAGTTGAGTCGACTAATAAGAGGAATCAGTCGACTGATACCCAACACCGGACCAAACAGAAAGATCAGTCGACTGGGTTAGTCCCAGTCGACTGATATGTGACCGTTGTAGGCTGACGGTAGAAAATCAAACACAATCTACAGTGATCGTTGAAGCTCATTAGTCGAGTGATGATGATACCAATCGACTGATATCAGGGGTAATACAAAAGCATATTTCAGAGCTTGAAGAAGCAACAACTTGATCTTCTCATTTTTCATATACGTTCTGAAGTCTCCAAGCTTTCAAGTTCTCACTTTATCCCTCCAAAAATCATTCTAAACTTGTAAGAGGAAGAGATCATCTTGTAAGTGTTTCTCCACCTTCAAGCTTGATTTGAAAAGGAGAAAAGCATAGTGGAGATTAATTGTGTGGGTGTGGATCCTTGGATTAGTCACCTCAAAGAGGTGGAGACCAAGTAAGTCATGGGAGTTAGTATTGTTTTAGTTGTTTTTGATTTTGTCTATATTTTTCTTTGCTTCCGCTAACCATTTGGAGACAAAATTGAAGAGAAGCTATTCACCCCCCCCCCCCCTCTAGCTAGATGAACAAGTGATATCAGTGCTTGGATCGCCTCAGTAGAACTTACCATCAACCGAAGTTTCAAGATGACATTTCAAGAGGGATATAGCACCGCTCGACCACCTTTATTTGATGGCAATAATTTCACATATTGAAAAGGTAGAATGGAGTATTATTTGATGAATGATATTGAAAATTGGTTTAGTATTATAGATGGTTTTGAGAAACCAAAGGATGAGTTTAGAGCACCTCTTCCAACCAAGGAGTGGACAAAAGAGATGTCCAAGAAAGCTCAAGCAAATGCAAAGGCCACAACTACCCTACAATGTGGACTTTTCAAGGAGCAATTGAATAAGGTTGAACCATTTAACTCCGCTAAAGAGTTTTGGTAAAAGCTCATTGAGTTAAATGAAGAATCTAGTGAATCAAGAAGAGCCAAGAGAGATCTATTGGTGGGCCAACTTCTAACCTTCACCATGAAGAACAATGAGACCATGAGACAAATGCATGGTAGATTCAAGGAGATTGTAAATGGTCTTTCATGTAATAAGTGAGAAAATTGACAATCGGGATCTAGTAAAGTATGTGCTTCAATCCTTTCCTAGAACCACCATATGGGCATTAATGGTTGATGCGTATAAGGTCTCTAGAGATCTTTCAAGAGTTAAGCTTGATGAATTATTTTGTGAGTTTGAACTTCATGAACAAGCTAACGTGTCATCAAAAGAAAAAAAGCATAGCTCTTGTTGTAGAGAAGAAAGAGAAGAAGAAAAAAAGAAGGAAGAATCTTCATCATCCAAGTCCGATCAAGAGTCTTCGGATAGCGATGAGGAGATGTCGACTAGTAAAATAGCTCATTATGTCAAAAGATGATGGGAAGAACAAGAAAATTTACAAGGAGGGATGTGAAGAAGTTGTTTCAACCTTCAAAAGTTAAAAATGATCAAAGTTCAAGTTTTAATACTAATGTCATTTGTTATGAATGCAACAAGAGAGGACACATCAGTCAAATTGCCCAAAATTGAAAAAGAAAGAAGAAAAGAAAATGAAAAAGGAGAAAAAGAAGGAGACAATTGTGGGTCAAGCTACATGGAACCCACCAAGCATTGACTCATCGTATGAAGATAAGCTATGTCATATCACAAGACACATGACATTTATGACTTTTGAAGATGGCAATGAAATTTCAAGTGAGGAGGAAGTGTCAAGTGAAGAGGATTCAAGTGATGAATTGCCATCTAGTGACGATGAGGTAAAAGAATCCCCTAAAATTGATTTTCTTTATAAAACTATTGTTTATCTCAAGAATGCTTTGGCCAAGTCACATTCTAGAGTTAAGACGTTAAAAGAAGAACTTAAGTCTATTAGGAGTAGCGCATGTACGTATAGTGAATCAAGCATGACTAAGGAAGAAGATAACCATTTGAGAAATCAAGTTATTGACTTAAAACATGTTTAGAGAAATTTATAAATGGGTCAAAGTATCTTGATATGATTCTTAATAATCAAATAGTCATTTACAACAAGGCCAGATTAGGATATAAATCTAAGACCAAAGAGGTTGCTATATATCTCTTATAGGAAGAAATGACACACCTAAAAGGAAAATCATTAAAAGAAATATAAAACAAGCTTGGGTCCCTAAGAAGTATTTGAATGATATTATTGGATCAAGTGTATGGGTACCAAAAGATTGTGTGTTTCATATTGTTTAGGTAAAAGAACAGAAGGATTCAAACATGTGTATTGTTGATAGTAGTTGCTCAAGGCACATGACCGGTGATGTGAGTAAGTTCTCCACAATTAACTACATAAAGAAAGGAATGGTATCTTTTGGAAATAGTGTGAGCAAGGTCGGATTGGATGTTGGTGCCGGAAGCACCAGATCAAACCTGGTTTTGATAATGCCAAAGGGTTCAAAGTTAAGTTTGTATTGTGATCTAACATATTTGATAAGTGTGCAGGAAAGTCCTAGTTTGTCTAGGCAGGAAGTCTTGACCTGCAGGGTTGAATATGAAGTCCTGGTCAAGGACTGGGCATGAAGTCCTGACCGAGGGCTGGGTAACGAAGACCTGACCGAGGGTTGGGCACGATGACCTAGTCGAGGATAGGCACGAAGACCTGATCCGGAAGATCGGCAGAAGACTTAGCCGAGCGAGGACAATGGACAGAAGTAAGGACAGGTCAAGGAACGGACGTCTTGAGATCCGGGAGCTTCGAAGGTTGAGCAAAAGTCTAACCGAAGGTATAGGTTGGCAAAAGGTAACTTCTCCAGAGTGGAGTAGATGAGGACGCGTTCCCCAAAAGAGGGAAGAGTAGGCGTCGATCCGATCTTGGATTTCATTCGAAATCCAAAGTCAAGATCAGAGAGCTCCGGCTGTCAAATATTCATGCATTCCATATATACTATTATTTTCTTGGACTAACCCTGATTGTAGGCTAAGAATAGCTACTGGCGCATTGGAGGTGCCTAAGAGGACTCAGGCACCCGAGAAGCCAAGTGCCCAAGAGGTCTCAGGCGCCCGAGAAGCCAAGCGCCCAAGAGGTCTCAGGCGCCCGAGTATACAAGCACCTAAGAGGTCTCGGGTGCCCCAGTGCAGTTTGCTCAATGTTGGCGAAGCTGAGTTGGCGGCTACTGATTGGACACGTCATGTCAGCACTAAGGCACCTTAGAGTACTCAGGCACCTTAGAGAGGATAAAATTTGGCCAAGTTAGCGGATAACGACGCGGTCGAATCGGCGACGTGGAGGTGCCCCTATGCGCACTCAGGTGCCCGATTGCCATATAAAGGGGGATTCACCCCCTTAGTCTCAGACATCAATTCAAGCATTCAGAATCATTGCAATTTTCCCTGCTCAAGTTCACTGCACCAAAACAGTCAGAGATCGACAACACGATGTTTCGACGATGAAACTCCTTCATCTTCTTTAAGCAAGTGTTGTCGGTATAATGTTTCATAAACCCTTCATACTCTGTAACTCATTTTGCGTATTATAGAATTGTCCAACGAAAATGGTCAAGGACCATGGGCCTTAGAGTAGGAACCATCACAGACTCCGAATCAAGTAAAAACAAAGCTTGTTAACATTGTTGTTACTTGTTCGTTTTGTTATTCCGCTGCGTTTTCTCATGTTTTCATCCGAAAAATTTTGTATCGATATTCACCCCCCTATCAATCACATTGATCCTATAAATGGTATCAAAGCAAGTTGCTCAATTTTAGTGAAACCATCTATTGAGCAATTTTTTAGATTTTTCATTGTTCTTTAGTCAGAAAAGGTATTCTTGCCTTTTTCTGATATTTTTTTGTTTCTTTTTCGATCGTAAATTTGTTCATTTCTCAAAGTCGGTGCAACACCAATTGGTATTTTTTTAATATATTTTTACTGCACTACTAATCCATGACCAAGTCTTGGAATATGTTTTTTCTGTCTTTTTCAACATTCCTTACAGCCCAGCAAGAAGGATACAGTACTGCCCGCCCTCCTCTCTTCTCATGAGAGGATTTCAATTACTGGAAGAGGCAAATGGAAGTCCACTTGAAAACTCGGGTGGAAATCTGGATTATCATCCAGGCCGGCCTAAAAGTCCCAAAAAATGCACAAGGTGAATTTCTGGGATACACTAAGTGAGATGTTGCATCAAGGAAGAAAATTGAAGATGATACCAAGGCAACATAGACCCTCCAATGTGGCCTCACGAAGGAGGAGCTCAACCACGTCAGCCCCTTCAACAGTGCAAAGGAGTTTTGGAACAAGCTAATTGAGCTTCACAAGGGGGCTTCGGATACCAAGATTAGCAAGCAGGATTTGCTCCTAAACAAGCTCTACAACATCAAGATGTACGATGGTGAAAATGCTGCATAGCTTCATGCACGCATCCAGGAGCTGATGAACGCTCTTCATGCCATTGGCCATAAGGTAGAAAACTAGGACTTGATAAGGTATGCCTTAAACTCTTTCCCTAGAAACACTCTGTGGGCATCTATGGTAGATGCTTACAAGGATTTGAGGGATCTCTCTAAAATTAACTTAGATGAACTATTTTCAGAACTTAAATTACATGAATACACTAACTCTACATAGGTCAAGAAAAGTATTACCCTTGTTGCAGGTAAAGTTGCAGGCAAAATAAAGAAGAAAAAAAACCATAACCAATACTCAAGTCTGAATTCGACTCGAAATCTGACGAAGATGGTATCAACTACACTAAGCTAGTCAAAATAGCTCGGAACCATTACAAGATGAACAAAGGTCAGAAAAGAAGAAGAAGATGGTTCAGTCAAATGAAGATCCAACTGAACTAAGCACAAGTCAAAAAGGCAAGAAGGACATTGTTGGGGCAATCGACCCAAGTTTGATCGGGAAGATCATGGGTTTTGATGTGTGTGTTAATATGATTAAGTTAGAGTTTCATGTTGATCTAATATGTGTATGTGAGTGTGCATTATTGCAGGATACACATTGACTTAGTTGGACGTCTTCGGGGTCGGTGAAGGATGACATGGAGGCAAGCCGAGGGCTTGTGTGCGCATCTGAGGGACCATGGACAAAGCAGGGACGATGAGCCGAGGGAAGCGGACTTCGAGGCATACATGAAGGATGGCATGGAGGCAAGCCGAGGGTTTGTGTGCGCATCTGAGGGACAAGAGCCAAAGTCGAAGAGGACTTGAAGGCAATAGGTCGAGGCTGCTAGAGTAGGGACGATGAGTCAAGGGAAGCGGACTTCGAGGTATATGTGAAGGATGGCATGGGAGACAAAGCGGGGCTTGCATGCATTCGAGGGACGAGAGCCAAAGTCGAAGAGGGCTTGAAGGCAATAGGTCGAGGCTGCTGAAGGAAGAGTTAACTGAGTTGTGAGGATTCGAGTGCTGAGAGAACTATACTCGGGAAGGGAAATCCTAAGGTTCGAGTGCTGAGAGAATTATACTCGGGAGGGAAAACCTTAGATAGCAGTCGACTGGTGCTAAGTCAGTCGATTGGTAAAGAGCACAGAAAGATCAGTCGACTGGTAATGGACCAGTCGACTGGTGCAGTCGACTGGGAGATCGACTGGTAGACCAGAATGCGAATCATCAAAGCGTGACATTTGAATTTGCGAAGGATCAGTTGACTGGCCCAGGGGAAGTCGACTGGTAACGGTCAAATCAACCTCGAGCACTATTTAAGAGGGCTCATTTATGGCTGTTTCTTTTTGGCGAATCAAGCTTGGAAAGAGCCTGTTAGTAGCCTACAAGAGCTCAGGTCGTGTCAAAGGGTTGTGGCGAGGTTTCTCCATCCACAAGGAGCGACAAGAGATAGTCGGAGGTGCTCCAGGGAATCATCCACCGAAGGATCGAGATCGTCCACCTTACGGATAACCGTGGAGTAGGAGTTTAATCTCTGAACCACGTAAATCGGTGTGTCTATCTTGTTTATTAGTTTTAGTTATTGTTATTCCGCTTGCGCACTAACATTTGTAGGAAGACAAGATCGAAAAGTTGCTATTCACCCCCTGCCCCTCTAGCAAATGACAAGGTCCTAACAGACATCACCTGTTATGGGTGCAACAAGAAGGGTCACTTCAAATCAGAGTGCCCCAACTTAAGGAGGCTAGGAAGTCACGGAGAAAGAAGACACTTCAAGCGACGTGGGATGAGTCATCTTCGGAGGATGAAGAAGAAGTACTCCACTCCAACATCCTTGCGCTGACGGCTTCAGAAGAACTCGACACTGAGTCCGAATCCAAAGCAGAGCCGGAAGAAAGCCACGGAACCGGAACACTTTCAATGTTAGAAGATGGTCAAATCACAGTAAGAGATTTTCCTGAATCTGATTTGTACGACTTAATTTCATTTCTATCATGTAAGTTGGCCAAAGCCAACATCTAGATTGAGTTCCTCCAAAAGGAGGTAAAAGCCCTTAAGGAGGAAGCTGACTTAAGCTCCTTGACTGAGACTGTTTAGGAAGAAACCTCAACTCAAGTTCAACAACTTGAGGAAGAGAATTCCTCTCTAAAAACTCAAGTCAAGGAACTTAGAGTCGTCCTGGAGCAGTTTACCTCGGGTTCCAAGAATCTTGATATGATTCTTGGAAAATAGAAAGTCATTCTTATCCGATCCGGACTTGGGTACAGAACCAACTCACGGCATAGATCATACTATTCTATGTTGAATCATACTAGCTCTCGAGTCCAAGCATAGTCCCTAAGCTATGCTTGACTAATCAGGCATGACCAAATCACTATTGGATCCCCACGGATAAAATTCATATCTTAGATAGTCCACATCGAGGCTTTAGTCCAGGAGGAGCCAATAGAAAAATCATCTTTATACTTAGATAATTTTCTTTGCATGCCTTTTTAATTGATTGAATGATTGTATATTTACTTTTCTGCAAAATTATCATGCTTAGGAATAGCAACGGTTAGTTAAGGACCTGACTTGATTGAAATTTGCATAACCTAGTATTAGGGTGAGGCGAGATGATAGTACATTAGGGAAGTCTGTCTAAGGAGTCAAGTAGGGTGAGGCGTACCCTATTTGGTCTTTTTAGCCCCGTGGAACTACCCGAAGCTACCTCATCACATCCTCGACTAGTTAGACCAAGATTTCTCGAAGAGTAACTTGAAAATGAAATTTTTTTAAAAGACTTTGTCTAGGAAAGGGTCATTACTCCGATAACCAAGAAGACCCCTATACCTCGCCAAGACCTGGAAGCTGATTATTGAAATTTGTTTTCAATATGCTACTTGTTAAACTTGAATCTAACTCAAGATTCAATCAAATCATAGCTTTCAAATTAAAATTAAAGATAAAATTTGATGCATCTCACAAAATAGATAAGATTTTCTTGTTTTGTCACTTAGAAACGAGTAAGATGCTTAGGAGCTAAAATGATTAGTCTAATCTAACCAATTTCACAAACTGAATTAATTTCACTTTTAATCTATTGAATCAAATTTAAAATTTTACCTTATTTAAAATTCTAAACTTAAAATCTAACTCAATTTTTTAAATTTCAAATTTAATTTAAATCTAACTTAATTTTTTAAAATTTAAAACTTAATTTTTGAAAATTCAAACTTAATTTAAACTCAACTTAATTTTTCAAAATTTAAAATTAATTTAATTTTTCAAAATTTAAAACTTAACCTTTTCAAAATTAAACCTAAACTCAATTTTTCAAAATTTAAACTAACTTAATTTATCAAAACTTAAACCTAACTCAATTTTTTTGTAAAATTTAAACTTAACTTAATTTTTTCAAAAATTTAAATTCAAAATCCTAACTTAATTTTCAAACCCAGCTAATCAGATCAAACTGATGAAGCTAGAATCTATCTCACAAATATATCCATAGGAGTAACATGATTAATAACTTAGACTGGGTGAGACAGACTAGGCAGTGAATCTCAATAAATCTATCCTTATACTTCTATAAAAATGGATCCAAATCAGAGCACTTTATATGTAGGAACATAATGATTTGGACCAGTAAATATTGGATAGTGGGTGCTCCAGACATATGACTGGAGACAAATTGAAGTTCACCAAAATCAAGTACAAGAATCTAGGTTCCGTGGCATTTGGTAACAATGCTACAATTAAGGTAATTAATTAAGGTAATATTAAACGGAACTCAGATTTTATTATTAAAAAAGTGTTATTGGTTGATCAATTTAAGTTTAACTTACTTAGCATTAGTCAGCTTTGTGATACTAGTTATGTAGTTATTTTTTCTAATTCAGACTGTCATATTAGGAACATACAAGACCCAAAAATAACCCTTAAGGGAATTAGGAAAAATAATATTTATGTTATTAACCTACCATCTTCACCTAAATATTTTCTAACCCAACAAAAGAAACTAATTTATGGCATAGAAGACTAGGTCACATCCACACAAAATTAATTACAAAACTAAGTTAAAATGGACTAGTTAAAGGTGTACCTAAACTTAGAAATTTTGAAAACTCAATTTGTAACTCATGTCAACAAGGTAAGCAAACAAAGTGTCACGCCCCCAGAGGCCCGTGCTTGCTCGAAAATCGGGCAGCACCTCCCCTGTAAGGCGGACAATCTGAAACTTTTATAAATACACACACCTCAACCATAATAATATAGCTCAGCCACACTCGGCTGGCGTTCACACCAACACAACCACGTAGTTAAATAATATAACTGACAAATAATAAACATAATAAATATAAATCTATATTACTAAGCGCAGCAAACCGAAATCCAATAGAAATAAATAAATACATGTTCGAAGGAAAACCCATATACCATCCAAAACGATAATAAAACCAAAATCAACACTAATACTATAAAACTATCACAAAAGTACGAAAACCAATAATAATACTCAAACTGGGAGACTGGCAGCTGGATCCTCTCCTGGCGGCACGAAACACAGCTATCAACTACCTGAAACAAAAAGAATAACAAGGGGTGGTGAGTTCCAGGTGGAACTCTGCGGGTATAAGAACAGATAAATGTATGGTATATAAAAGGGTAAAACAAGCACAAAGAAAGCAAAGGGTATACAGTCTCCGAAAATAAGAATATAAACAAAATGCATCTATACAAATAAAACATACCTGGAACCATGTAACAAGTAGAGGCAAAATCAGAAATTTCCCCTAACACCTCCATAAACAGCTAATACTGCTAAACATATCCAGGATATAAAACAAAATGCAAATCATAACCATATATGCATGTCAATCAAATGCAACAATCATAGCTCAAACAAATGCAACAAACACAAGCAAATGCAAATGCATAATATGCACATGATGTCATGACCTGCACTGTACACACACCAACCACCATTAGGTTGAGTGGACAAGATACAAGCGCCAAAACCTGGGGCTATGCAAATACACCACGACAACCGTGGCCCTGATATGAAAAGCCAAAATACCTATGGCTTAAAATCCCAAAATACCTGTGGGAACTCCAAATACCTGGGGAGTATCAACTGTTTGCACACAACTCCGACTAAGCATGGCACAACAGAAAAATATACCCGACGACCTGTCTCAACCACCAAGGATCCCGCGATCGTCGGCCTGAATGCTATGATGCATGTCACTAATATACACCTCCTCAATCAAGCCCAAAACCATGCGAAACAGAAAACACCAATAACACCAAAATAAGGAAACATACGAAAAACACAATCAACACCAAAGTAAATAAACATGCACTAATCTAATGAGTAGGGTATATCTAATGCCAACCAAACCCTAGATAGGTCAAATGATTATCCTACAGTACACGCGTACACACAGTACGCTTTAGATCAGAAGCCAAGAGATGAGACTGTATAACTGAACAAATTTGGAATTATTACTCAAAGGTCAAACACAAATAAGTATCAAGCAGGAAAACAAGGCAAATAGATTTAAGATAAAGCAAACCTACTCAGGAAGTAAAATGACCATGCATTTAAGGTAAACGAAACTACAAGAATCAAGGGAGAAGTACCCGCCTCATAAATGTCGTACTAATCGTCTTCAAGTCCGAGAGATCGCCTCCAGCTCGGATCCTATCAATGTAAGATACAAAGCAAAACTAAATATCTACCATCAATAATATCCTATTAGTTAATTTATCCACACCTAATAATTAACCAACTTATTAGTTAATTAATAATTCAATTAAGCCCCACACATTGATAATCACTTGATTAATCTTAGGATTCATTAACCAATACCCTCAATCAAACCATCATACTTAATTAATCACCATTTCATCTATTAATCCTTAACAACCCATGAGTTAATCAATCCAATATCCTCACCAATTCTAATCACCGTTAACACAACAACAAGAGGTTTGATCCTTAAATTATTAATCATTAATCTAAATTAATCCAACACTATTAGTTAATCACCAACTTCAATTAATTAACCACTCTTACCTTACTGATCTGCGGCGCGATCGAAGCATGGCGGCAAGAGCCGCGGCCGGACCAGAGGGAAGGCGGTGGAAGGCCAGCGGTGACTAGCAGACCTCTCAATCGAGAACATGGCAGGAGGAGGAAACTTTAGACACAAGAGGCTGGAGAGGGCTGAAGGCATCGGCTGGGAAGGTGGCTCACGGCCGGAAGGGGGGTGGGGGGGGGGGGGGGGGTCACAGCAGTGAAGGACCGTCGGTGAGGGTGCTTTGCGCAAGCAAAGACTTAGCTTCCGCAGGACCACCTTGAATGCAGCAATGAAGAAGAAGAAGAAGGCGAGGAGAATCTCTTCGGTTCCACCGTCGACTCTTGCTCACATGAAGGTGAAGGCGGAAACGGGATTGTGCGGCATTACTGCGGCGCAGAGGAAGCTTACTCGCGTGGAGAGGGAAGGCGATGCGTGCGGCATGGTGGAGGGACGCCGGACGTCGCCGTCGGCCTCGCGGCGAAAACACCGCTTGCGTGGGACGAGGTGCGGAGAGGAGAGGGTTTCAGCGATCCATAAAGTGCGACAGGAACCTGACCTCGAGTGGAGAAGGAAACGATGACCTGAGCACCATCCCGCGGTCGGCGGTGTGGCGTCGCGCGTCCGGAAAAGGAGAAGGAAGGGATCGGGCTTGGCGGAAAGGCTAGGGCACGGGGCTGTGTGAAAAACACAAGAGGGAAGGGATTTATATATATTTAATTTTTCCTTAAATAAATAACTATATATATTTCCAAAAATCAAACTTTTCCTTAAATAATCCATAACCAATCCATCACCCCTATTTATCCCCGCGAATCATTCCAAAAATTTTTGAAAATTATACCATAATTTTTCCTTGTTTTAAATTTTAACTCCTATTTATGGTGGTTATATATATATTTATATATATTCATATATATATATATATATATATATTATATTATATTATTTATTCATTTATTTATTATTATTATTTTTTTAGCGTATTTTACACAAAGTCAACTCACAAATCTGTTCAATTAGACCTAACCCAATCTACACTTGAGCTCCTACACCTAGACCTATTTGATTCCCATGGAGCCAAGTCACTAAGCGGAAATCGATACTGCTTTGTAATAATTGGCGATTACTCTAGATTTGCCTGGGTTATATTTTTGAAAACCAAAGATGAAACTTTTGAAATATTTAATACTTTATGTAAAGTACTTGAAAATGAAAAAGATACTAAAATTAAAATAATTAAAAGTGACCATGGGGGAGAATTTGAAAATATAAAGTTTAATAAATTCTGTAAGATTAATGGATATACCCATGAACTCTCTTGCCCTAGAACCCCCCAACAAAATGGAATAGTTGAAAGAAAGAATAAGACCCTTCAAGAAGTCAATAGGACTATGCTCAACAAATATAACTTATCAAATCAATTTTGGGCAGAAGTAATAAATACAACCTGTTATATTCAAAATAGGGTCCTAATAAATAAAAGACATAATAAAATACTTTATGAAATTTATTATCATAAACTACCTAATTTTATAGTACTAAAAAGTTTTAGGGTGTAAACCACTAAAGACTACTTAAGAAAATTTCAATCAAAATCAACCTTAGGAATTTTCATAGGGTACTCAACCACAAGTAAGGCATATAGGGTCTATAACAAGCATATCCTAAAAATTGAGAAAACTACAAATATAATATTTGATGAAGAAATGGTAACTAATCCAATTAATTTACTTAACCTAATCAATACTCCTAACTTAACCAACTCACTTGACTTAAACAATTAATCTAGCCTAAACAACTCAGGCCAAGACTTTGAAGAAATAGATTTAATACATGAATCAAGCCCAAATCAACTAGATGAACTAGTTATTGAACATGAACAACCTGAACCATCATCTAGAACTAGATTAAATCACCCGACTGACCAAATATTAGGTGATTCAACCTTAGGTGTTAAAACAAGATCATCCTATAGAATCCTAAGTCAGGTTGCTTTGATTTCTAAGATTGAACCCAAGTCAATAGAAGAAGCCTTACCTGACCCGGACTAAATTATAGCTATGCAGGAAGAGTTAGCCCAATTTTAGAGAAATCAAGTCTAGGACTTACTACCAAAATTAGAAGGTAAGACTATAATAGACACTAAGTGGGTTTTCAAGAATATACTGGATGATAAAAGAGAAATAGTTAGAAACAAAGCCCATTTAGTGGCTAAAGGGTTCAGTCAAATTGACAGATTAGATTATGACAAAACCTATGCATCTGTAGCTAGACTTGAATCAATTAGGATGTTTTTAGCCTACGCAACCCATAAAGGATTCAAATTATATTAAATGGATGTTAAATATGCCTTTCTAAATGGATTCATAAAGGAGAAAGTTTACGTAAGTCAACCTCCAGGTTTTAAGGACTTAGAACATCAAAATTATATTTTTAGACTTAAAAATACCCTATATGGACTAAAACAAGCACCGAGATCCTGGTATAAAAGACTATCCACTTAGTTTCTAAGGGATTTAAACAAGGCCAAATTGACCCAACCTTATTTGTTAATGTGGGATCGGTTGAATCGATAGAGAGGGGGGGTGAATATCGATCATTAAAATTTTCGGACAAAGAGAGTAATTGCGCAGCGGAAATAGCAAAAACAATCGCTAACACGGTTTGTTTTTACTTGGTTCGGAGTTGCGGTCGGCTCCTACTCCAAGGCCCACGGTCCTTGACCGTTTACGATGGGCAATTCTATATTTTGTAAAAGATTACAAGTTGGAGTACAAATATAGAATTTAAAATAAAATTACAGCACTTGAAAAATTAACTTTTACCGACGATCGGAGAAGTTGGAAGTTCGGAGCAGTAGGTCGTCGTCGACCCTTGAATCGCGAGTACGGAGCTTGTCGGAGCGTAGCGCTTGAATGAGTTTGTCGTGAGCAAGTTCTCCTTAAGCCTTGGGGGTGAACCCCTATTTATATCAGTCACTGGGGCGCCTGTGTTGAAGGGGGCGCCTGACACGTGGCCTATCCTGCGTGAACTCCAATCCGCAGACTTGGCCAACGCTTATCCCTTCAACTGGGACGCCTGAGCTGACTGGGGCGCCTGTGTTAACACAGGCGCCTCAATGACTTGGTCCAGAGGCTTGTTTGCTTCGAATGCTTGGAGTAGCCTTTGCACTGGGGCGCCTGTCGCAAACAGGCAACCTAGCCCAGTGAGGCGCCTCACTCCATTGAGGCGCCTAGCAGCAGAAATCTTCTTCCCTTTATTCCTGCAACCAGGGTTAGTTCCAAAACACAAAAGCACATAAATGACATAAAATAAATCTTGATTTACAGCCTGAGCTGTCTTGGTTCTGACTTTGGGCTTCCTAAATAGAACCCTAGGTCGAACCGACGCCTAATTTTTCCTCCTACGGGGAACGCATCCTCACCTACTCCTCTCGGGAGAATTTACCTATTTGCCAACCGGCTCCACTGGTTGGACTTTTGCCCAATCCCCCGGATCAGGTCTTAGTGCCCAGCTTTACTCACCAGGTCTTCGGTGCCCAGCCCTCGGCCAGGACTTAGTACCCAGCTTTACTCACCAGGTCTTCGGTGCCCAGCCCTCGGCCAGGACTTAGTGCCTGGCTTTATTCACCAGGTCTTCGGTGCCCAGTCCACGACCAGAACTTATTGCCCAACCTTATGTCAGGACTTAGTTACTCAGCCCACGGCCAGGACTTAGTGCCCAATTCTTAGAACCAAGACATAGTGCCTAGTGTACCTAGGACTTTTTCTGCACACTTAATTAGTATTGTTAGATCACCAATAATACTTAACTTTGAACCCTTTGCCAATATCAAAATAAGGTTCGATATGGTGCTGGGATCTCCCCCTTTTTGATTTATGGCAACACAATTCAAAGTTAAGTAAAAATTATAACATTTATGAAAAGAAGGTAAAAACCAATGAATTTTGGCAGTTTTGAGCAGAGTAAAGTTTACTGTTATGAGCACAGTAAAGTTTGAACCAATGTAATTTTGAACCGTAAATTTTTTTTTATTTCTCATACTTCCCCCTGCACCGTAATTTTAAACCGTAAAAATTTTTTATTTCTCATACTTCCCTTGCACCATAATTTTGAACCATAACAAATTTTATTTCTCATTCTTCCCCTGCACCCCTGAATTATTCAACCGTCAAACACTTAACTTTGACCTTTAAAACACTTAACTATGACCTTTCCTCTCCCTTTGACATATATCAAAAAAAAATATTCATGGGTGAACAAAATATCTAAGAGGGTTTTCTGAGTTTTTCCAAAATAAGTTTTAAGTAATGGATTTCATAATTTCTCAAAAAAATAATTTTCAAAGAAAAACATGTTACAAAACTTTTGAAAAACTACTTTGATTGGATGAAGCTTCCCCTTAATATGAAACTCTTCTCCTTATGTTTTAGAATATTTCCAAAAAAAACTTGCAAAATTGAAACATTGCACAAGGCTCCCCCATGATTTAAATTTTCCCCTTGGAGCTTTTAAAAAACATGCAATTTTACCTTTCGAAAGTTCTTTTTTCTTTTGAATTTTTGAAATGAGTTCTAAATATATAAAAATAATCATTAGTTCAGTTTGAAATAGTATTTTGTAACAATATTTCTGAGTGTCACAAAGGAGATTCTAAGTTAGAAAAACCTTAGGTTAAAGTGAAAATATTTTTGAGAGCTTCTAAGATAAACTTCCTTTGAAGAAGGAGAAAAAGTTTAAGAAAGAATTTAATTTTTAATTTCACTTTTTCTACTCTCCCCCTGACCATATATCAATAAAGAACTTTTGAAAAATATAATTTGAAAGAAGATTTAAGGAAAAAATTTGTGTATCAGATCCTATGAGTTTTGAAAATATAAAAGTTTGAGCGAAAAATAATTCTATGTAAAATGATGTTAAGAATTATGATAATTGCTAAGTAACAAAATTTTGAAATAATTAAGCAAAAATGAAGAATTGATGCTCAAAAACAAAATTGGAATCAAGTGTATATTCTTATTGAGTCCATGCATGATAAGCAACAAAAAATCTTAAAATATTTAATCAATAAGTTTAGGTTCAGAACATTTAACCACTTATTTTTGATTCTAAGTATGATTTTAAGTTTAAGCATGTGTCAATATGTCTATGTTCTGAACTTTTAGCCACTTAATCCTCAAGTTAAGGAGAATAAAAATTTCTTAAGTAGAGAGACTTTTGAAAGAGTTTTCTAAGAGCAGTATTTTTGACAATATTTACACTTAAGTAATAAGCACAAAAAAACTAATTATTATTTCTAAGAAAATATTTTAACAAATTCTAAGTGCTTGAGAAAGAAAATTTGAACATCTAAGTACTTTTATTGATTGGAATTTCCTTAAACCTGACACAATCCTAGGAACCTTGTTGACCATAAGAAAATTTTCTATGTGTCTTAGAGATTTTCTAATCACAGTAAAGTGTTTTTAGAGATGTTCAAAGGATGAAGAGATTAAAAAAAATGTTTTAGAAAATAAGCATATTGTATTTTCAAAAGTTCTTTTTGAAAGGATAGTATTATTTGAGAATATAGTATTTTTAAACTTCTAATCCTTCTTTTAATTTGAACTCCCCCTAAACCTGACACAGTCATAGGAGGCTTGTTGACCATAAGTTAACCCTCCTCTGAGTCTTAAGGTTTGATTCAAACAAAAAAAACAAAAAGCTAAGTTTAAAACAACTTTTGAAAACTATTTTGTTTTAACGGTTTGAAAAACAAATTCTTTTTTTTTCTCTCTCCTTTTGAAAAAGTTAATATAAAGTAGTGGAAAGAAGAAATTCTATATTTAAAATGATTTCCAAGAGAGAAATAGAACACACTTAAGTCTGAAAAATATGTCAAAACCCGGACTGCAGACATTTTTCTTAGAAAAAAAACATCCTAAGTAATACCCAAGGTGACTTTTGCAACACTTTTTTTTTAAGAATAAATTGATTGTCTAAAAGAAGTTCTATGTATAGAAATGTTTACAAATATTAAATAGTTTTTAGGTAAGTGAGCAACAAGAAACCTAAAGTATTTAATGATTAAGTTTAAGTATAATGATTTGAAAAATTAAATCTTAGTTAGAAAAGTTAAATTTGATTTTTGACATTAAAAGTTAAATTTGAATTTTGTTAAGTATTAATTTTGAAAAAGTTGAATTCAAAAAGTTGAGTTGAATTTTGAAGAATAATTATGTTGAAAACAAAATAATGATTTTGAATTTGGTTTAATAAATTAAAGATGAAATTGATTTAGTTTGTAAGGTTGCTTGGTTTGGACTAAACTTTTAGGTCCTAAGCATCTCACCCATTTCTAAGTGACAAAATAGGGTAATCTTATCCTTTTTGTGAGATGCATTAATTTTATCTTTTGATTTTAGGTCAAGACTATGATTTGATTGCAGCTTGTGTTAGATTTAAATTTATCAAATAGTAAATAAAAAATGAGTTTCAATAATTGGCTTCCAGGTCGTAGCCTTATTGGATCAACAACCCTTTCCTTGATAATGCCTTTTACCGAATGTTCATTTTCAAATTACTTCTTGAAAAATTTTGGTCTAACTAGTTTAGGATTTGGATCGGTAGCCAGACTAAACAGACCAAGTAGGGTATGCCTTACCCCACTTGACCCTTTTAGAAGGGCTTCCCTAACATACTATCATCTCACCTCCACCTAATACTATGTTGTTCAAATTTCAATCTAGTCAAGTCCTTATTAACCATTTCTAGTCCTAAAAAAATTAAGTAAAATCACAATGAGGGGAAATTTCTGGATTTTCTGAGTTAGCAAGATTATTAATTAATTTTTCTAGTATCTCAAATTTAATTTTCAAAGCCTCATTTTCGTGTCTTAATTTTCTGAAATTTGAATTTATTACTATACATGATTTAATTAAGTTACTTAGGCATGTGTCCATATCTAAATTTGACCAAGAGTGATTAAGTAAACTATCACCATTCATTGTAAAGAGTGGATTTTCATATAAATTAAAGTTACCTATCTTGGTAGGTTGTCCTGGATCTTTGGCTCTTCTATCTGTGCATTCATCTTTGTAATGCCCAAACTCCTGGCAGTTGAAGCATTGGATGCGACTCTTGTCCTTTCGTGCTCTTGGAACTGGTTCCTTTGTCGCCGTCGGTAGTGTCGTTCGTAACTTACGAGTAGGACACTTACTTTTGTAGTGCCCTCTCTCCCTACATGTGTAACAAATTATTTGATTTTTGAAATTTAAATTCACCATTTTACATTTTGATTCCTCGTTGGGAATCTCCCCCTTGATTCTTGCCGTCTCAGATCTAGACTCATCTTCTGATTCTGGTTTGGATTCGGCTTCGAAATCGGGTTCAGAATCTCTCTCGGCTTCTTGTGCTTGCACTGAGAGTGCAAGATAACTTACTTGATCTTCTTCTTCTTCGTTCGATTCCTCCGATGATTCGGACATCACACCTTCTAAGAGCTCAATATCGGAGTTCTCTTCGTGTAGGTTGATTGGCTACTCCCACATCTCTTTGGCACAATTGAAGGATCCGACCCGCTTTAAGTCTCGATCTTCCTCAGAGTTGGTTCATCCAATTTATCCCAGGCGATTGATAGTTCATCTTCTGTAGGGAAGGAGAACCCCGTTTGAATGATCATCCATATGTCCATATGGGCCTTCAGATGGAATTCCATTTGACTTCTCCAAAAATTGAAGTTCTCGCCGGAGAATAGTGGTGGATGGGCACTGTTCCACTCTTGGTTGGCCATTTAGTTTAAATCTCGTACACAAAAGAAATAACAAAAATGTACCAAGACTTGGTCTTGGATTAGTAGTGCGGGAGAGAGAAAAAAAACTAGCTCAAAAGGTGTTGCACGAATTTTGAGGTAACATAATAAAATAATAAAAAAAATTATGACAATTTTTTTTGAAAATGTTGGTTTTATCAATTCTAATTAATGGTCAAAAAAAATAAGAATTCAATGTTAAAAAAATTTGCTCAAATTAAGGTAGCACGAATTTTGAGAAAAATATTTAAAAAAAATTGATGACAAATTTTTAAATTGATCGTTATATCGATTCTGACTTATGGTGAAAAAATAAGAATTCAAAATTGAAAAAGGCATAAGAATATTTTAAACCCATGCACAAATATTATTTATTTAAAATAAAAAGCGAAAAATCCGAAAAAATACTCAACTGGTGGTTGCACCAAGTTTGAGTCACCCACTCTGATACCACTTGTGGGATCGGATTGAATCGATAGAGGGGGGGGGTGAATATCGATCGATAAAATTTTCGGACAAAGAGAGTAATTGCGCAGTGGAAATAGCAAAAACAATAGCTAACACGGTTTGTTTTTACTTGGTTCGGAGTCGCGGTCGGCACCTACTCCAAGGCCCACGGTCCTTGACCGTTTACGATGGGTAATTCTATATTTTCGTAAAATATTACAAGTTGGACTACAAATATAGAATTTAAAATGAAATTACAGCACTTAAACAAAAATTGAACTTTTACCGATGACAGGAGAAGTTGGAAGTCGGAGCAGCGGGTCGTTGTCGGCGCTTGAATCGTGAGTACGGAGCTTGTCGGAGCGTAACGCTTGAATGAGTGCGTAATGAGCAAGTTGTTCTGTAACAGGGGCGCCTGTGTTGAAGGGGGCGCCTGACACGTGGCCTCCTCTGCGCGAACCTCAATCCACAAACTTGGCCAGCGCTTATCCCTTCAACTGGGGCACCTGAGCTGTCTGGGGCGCCTGTGTTAACACAGGTGCCTCACTTGACTTGGTCCAGAGGTTTGCATGGCAGTTTGCTTCGTTTGCTTTGGAATAACTCTTCACTGGGGCGTCTGTCTCAATACAGGCGCCTAGCCCAGTTTGGGCACCTCACTCCATTGAGGCGCCTAGCAACAGAAATCTCCTTTCCTTTATTCCTGCAACCAGGGTTAGTTCCAAAGACACAAGAAGCATACAAATGATAAGATTAGAACATGATTTACAGCCTCAGCTGTATTGGTTCTAACTTTGGGCTTCCCAAATGGAACCCTAGGTCGAACCGATGCCTAATGTTCCCTCCTATGGGGAACGCGACCTCACCTACTCCTCTTAGGAGAGTATACCTATTTGCCAATCGGCTCCTCTGGTTGGACTTTTGCCCAATCCCCCGGATCAGGTCTTAGTGCACAACTTTACTCACCAGGTCTTCGGTGCCCAACCCTCGGCCAGGACTTAGTGCCCAGCTTTACTCACCAGGTCTTCGGTGCCCAGTCCATGACCAGGACTTATTGCCCAACCTTATGTTAGGACTTAGTTGCCCAGCCCGCGACCAGGACTTAGTGCCCAATTCTTAGAACTAGGACTTAGTCCCTAGTGTACCTAGGACTTTTTCTGCACACTTAATTAGCATTGTTAGATCACCAATAATACTT
This sequence comes from Boesenbergia rotunda, assembly GCA_024364735.1. Taxonomy (NCBI): domain Eukaryota; kingdom Viridiplantae; phylum Streptophyta; class Magnoliopsida; order Zingiberales; family Zingiberaceae; genus Boesenbergia; species Boesenbergia rotunda. The sequence continues at coordinate 26,219 of JAGFNQ010005890.1, read as the reverse complement.
AATTTTGAACCCTTTGCCAATATCAAAACAAGGTTCGATATAGTTCTTTCGACATCAACAGGTGTGTGGTGATACACAGAAGATCATGTTATTAGTCCCTTGCAGAGTATAAGTAGAGGTTGACAACTGAGATGGAGTTGGACAAACCATCAGGATGGTTGTAGTGTAATTATGTGTGGTTTATCTTGACCATAGAATTACACTAGTGCACTTTGTGTGCATTGAGCAGGACCAATATAGAGGTGATCTAATATATACTAACTTTATAATTGGATTAGACGTCAGTTTATTATGGAGTACATGCTCTGAATCCTGATATAATAACGGGCACATGTACTTAGTATTTATTTCTTTGATTTACCAATGGGCGAGATTTATTCTGTTAAATCGATAGACCCGGTAAGTTGGGAAATAATATTATTTACATGGTGTGCCGTTGATTATAGACGGAATCCATGTCCTGGTGAGTCGGGATGATGATGCCCCCTTGATGAGCTTATAAGGTTCATCATGTTAAATCTTGCAGGTGGACTTGGTCCAACATGATGATAAGGATGAGTGGTACTAGTCAAGGAGTTAGAGGTTGATTACTTAAAATTGTCAGTAATTTAAATTAATCAACGGACATTCGATATCGTAAACATGGGAGAAATTGTACTCATAATAGGTGGAGCCCATATGTAAATATGGGAGTTGGTGAGGTAGTTCAATAAAGGACCTTTAGTGGAATGGTTCTTCATTAATGGATCGGGTTTGGATCCATTAGTAGGCCAAGACCCAACTCCTCCTCATGGTCCCTTTTGTAGCCCTATAAATACCCCATGGTATCATGAAACCAAGACATCCAATTATTCATCCACCCTAAGTCTCTCCTCTCTTCCTCTCTCTCTCCCTTCTCTCTCCTAGGGCTCACGCCGGCGGTAGAAGAAAAGGAAGAAGTGGTCTTCTTCCTCTCCTTCTCTTCATCTCCTTCCTCCATCTTAGAGGCTGGTGATCACTAGACAAGAAGGATTCCTTCCTCCTTTGGGGCGTGCGGCGAGAGGGAAGAAGAAACGCGCACGCGTGTAGGAGAGTTCCACCACCATGTGTGCTTGCCACTGCAAGGTTGAGAAGGGGAAGAAGAGAATGTTCTTCCTTGTGTGCTTGGTGCCATGAGATAGGAAGAACAAGAGGAGTTCGGTTTGGGATCACGTGAAGAAGAAGGGCTTCTTCTTTTCTTCTTCATCATCTTCTTCCTTCCTAAGGTGGCCGACGACAACCCTTTGGATTAGGATTTTTGGCGCAAGTGGAAGGGAAGAAGAGAGAGTGCCTTGGTGATTCCGGTTCTAGGTAGATCGTCACCCACACGATGTCCAAGAGGGGAGGCCGGGTGATACAATATAATATCGTAAGGTAACGAGAGGTATAATTTCTCTCTTTGGCTCCTTCATTTTCTATCATTTTATGTGGATGATAATTAATTATCTTTGTGATTAATTATTGCTTAATTAATTGTATGATAATTAATTATCTTAGACCTCGATAATAAACACAAACACCGATGATCCTCTTGTCATCTTTTTCGTGACCAATTGGTTAGGCGAGTTATAAGGCTTGAACTTTAAGTTTGGCTAAGTTGTAACTCGAATCAATTGGTACGATGACGAGACGGTCGTTTAGGAGATAGGTCTCCACTTGGATTAATTTTAATCCATGGACATGGAGAGGTTTCTCATGGACAACCAGGTATTCGCTTAGGAAACCCGCCAAGCTATCCAACAACTGGTATCAGAGCAAGGTTTCCGATTTTGTGTGTTTAGGATTCGGTTACTTTTTGCACATTATCATGCATCTTTTTTGCTGGATAATAGTAGGATGTGCGTAGGCTAACTCTTTGTTGTAGGCACGAGATTCCAACTATTATGACTTAAATAATGTGTGTATGTGATTGGTTGTGCATGGTTGTAATTATTTGAATCCTCGGGGTTGACGAGGCTAAATTAGTATTTAATTTTTGTAATTAAATATGACACATGTTTAGCCAAGCTTTTTATTTACTTTCGATCTAGATTTTATGTACACTCCTTTGTGGAGTATAGGATCGATGGATGTAAATAAGTAGCTTATCATCTCGGCTCGGAGATCCCTTCAATGGTGGCTTGCACATGGTGTAAGTAGGAGCGGATGAGGTGGTGACACGACTGGAGGTGCATTGGAGACCAAAGCCATGACAGTTGGAAAATTTTAGAATTTTTCTTGTTTATTATTTTGGTTTATGTGCTTGTCGTGTGTGCATGAAAATTCCTCATTATAAGAGGGACCCTAAGGGTCCCATGATCTCCATTACTAATTTGACAAGTGATGCGAACAAGTCTGCGCGTCGGCTCTGAGTGCCTTCCTCCCCATCGGATGGGCTTGTTCTGCGGATCACTGGGTCAGACATGATTATAGAAGATTATTGAAGAGTGTGTGATTTTTCCCATCGGACGACACATAATCGGAAATAATTTTCTTAGTATTATGTAATGGTAAACACTTAGATGCAAATAATAGTATCCTCCCCATCGGAGTCACTGCTATTATTTGTAGGGCCGAAGTGAACCAACTTTTAATTTTATTTGTCAAAAAGTTAGGTTGACAAGATAATAAATTTAATGGGTAAAATCTCTTATAAATGTAGAATTCGTATACGTCCACACCATCGTGACATGCGAAATTCTCGGTGTTTTGAGGTGTTGGTTGATTTCAAATTTATTGTTTTGAGGAATCAATATGTTTTGAAATATAAAGTTGTGATTGTTGTGATTCTTATGTATTTTCAAAATGACCTTTAACCCACTAGCTGTCATACTTAAGGAAAACAAACTTACTGGCCCTAATTACATAGATTGGAAAAGAAACCTGGACATTGTCCTAACTGCTGAGGAGTATAAATATATACTCTTTGAGGAATGCCCTGAAAAGCCTATCGAGAATTTTGGTGAAGAGGAGAGGGAGCGTTATAAGAAGTGGGTCAAGGTAGATGAGATGGCACGGTGCTACATTTTGGCTTCTATGTCAAATGTATTGCAACATCAGTATCAGGCCATGTCCATTGTTTATGACATGATGCTAAAACTCAAGGAACTCTTCGGACACTAGAATCGGGCCGCTAGGCAAGTTGCAATGAGGAATTTGATGACGACTACCATGGTCGAGGGGACACCCGTGAGGGATCATGTCCTTAAGATGATGGCCCATCTCAATGAGATTGAGGTCCTTGGAGCAGAGATCGACGGGGAAACCTAGGTCGATATCATTCTCCAGTCTCTGCCTAGGAGTTTTGTGCAGTTCCGCCTGAACTATAATATGGACAAACGTACATATACGTTGGGGGAACATCTGGCAGAACTCTAGGCAGCAGAGGGTTTTTTTTGTCAGAGTTCTTAGGTCTTGGTTACTCAGAGGGTTTCTACTTCTATGCTGAAAGGCAAGAATAAGAAGAAACTAGGTGGGGCCAAGAAGGCAGCAGGATCTCAGGCACCTCGGACTGTGTGAAGAAGCAGAGAGGCAAGTGCTTCACGTGCAATCAAACTGGACACTGGAAGGCGAACTATCCCCGTCGTCAAGACAAAGGTATATCTTTTTCTTTTGTCGTTGAAACATGCTTAGCGGTGTTATCTACTGGTACCTGGTGTGTAGATACAGGAGCCGCTGATCATGTATGCAATTCTTTGCAGGGGTTCCAGGAAACCCGACGACTAGCTGAAAGAGAGATTATCGTCGACATGGGCAATGCTACAGAGGTGGCGGCTATTACAGTGGGAGACATTTATTTATCATTTGATAGGAATAAAATTTTAGTTTTGAGAAATTGTCTATATGTACCTTCTTTTAGAAAGAACCTTATTTCAGTTTCTAGATTAATAAAGGATGAATATTCTATTATTTTTAACGACAAAGTTGTTATAAAAAGATATAGAGAGATTATCTATTCTGGTACTATGGTTGACAATTTGTATACTCTAGAACCAAAATCTCCCACGATGCAAATAAAAGTTAATAGCTCATCATCTAACCAAAATAAGAGAAAGGAACCTTCTAAGATGAACCAAACATATCTTTGGCATCTAAGGCTTGGTTATATTAACCTTAGTAGGATTCAAAGGTTGATAGCGGATGGACCCTTGGGTTCATTAGTGGTGGAAGACTTCCCGACCTGTGAATCTTGCTTGGAAGGTAAGATGACCAAGATGCCTTTGAAGGCCAAGGGGTATAGGGCCAATGATGTGTTAGAATTTGTTCATTCTAATTTGTGTGGTCCTATGTCGATTCTGGCCAGAGGTGGCTTTGAATACTTCGTCGCTTTTATAGATGATTATTCAAGGAATGGGTATATTTACCTGATGCCCATAAGTCTGAATGCTTTGATAAGTTCAAAAAATTCATGGCTGATGTAGAGAAACATCGAGGTAAAAGTATCAAGACACTACGATCAGATCATGGTGACGAGTACCTCTTGGGAGAGTTTAGAACTTACTTATCAGAGGTTGGGATTCAATCCCAATTGTATGCACCCGGTATGCCCCAACAGAACAGTGTAGCAGAGAGAAGGAATAGGATTCTTATGGAGATGGTTAGGTCAATGATGCACTACTCTGAGTTGCTGGATTCGTTCTGGGGATATGCTCTCGAAACGACAGCATACATAATGAACTTGGTACCATCTAAGTCAGTATCCTTTACTCCCACAGAATTGTGGACTGGGCGAAAGCCTAGTCTAGGATATATTCGGATTTGGGGTAGTCCAGCACATGTGCTGAAGGGAGATACTGATAAGTTAGAATCTGGTATAGAAGTGCGCCTGTTCGTAGGCTATCTTAGAGGGACGAAAGGTGGTCTGTTCTATAGTCCTAAGGATCAGAAGGTAATCGTTAGCACAAATGCTCGATTCTTAGAGGAAGACTGTGATGAACCACAAGCCCATGAGTCGACTTGTTCTTGAGGAATTAAGAGGGGACGTTCCGACCTTAGTACCAACTGTACAAGAGGATATACCACAAGTCACTGCACCGCGTGTCACAGAAGATACACAAGTGGTACCTCATCGTAGTGGGAGGGTTGTTAGATAATCTGAAAGATTCATGTTCTTGGGAGAGTCTTCTAACTTGGTCCCTGGTGAACATGAACCAGACCCCTGGACCTATGACGAGGCACTCCAAGATAAAGATGCAGATTCTTGGCAAAGGGCAATGAATTCTGAGATAGAATCCATGGATTTTAATCACGTCTGGGAGCTAGTAGAATCACCCAATGATGTAAAAGTCATTGGATGCAAGTGGATCTACAAGAGAAAGAGAGGATTAGACGGGAAGGTTGAGACCTTCAAAGCTAGGCTTGTTGCGAAAGGGTATACTCAGAAAGAGGGTATCGATTATGAGGAGACCTTTTCGCCGGTAGCCATGCTTAAGTCTATCTGGATTCTCTTATCTATTGCCGCTCATATCGACTATGAGGTATGACAGATGGACGTCAAGACAGCTTTCCTTAATGGAAGTCTTGAGGAGACCATCTACATGAAGCAACCAGAAGGATTCATTGCGAAGGGAAAAGAGCATCTTGTGTGCAAGCTTAATCGGTCCATTTATGGATTGAAGCAAGCTTTAAGATCATGGAACATCCGCTTTGATGAGGTAATCCAGTCATATAGATTTGTTCAAAGTCTGGATGAGTCATGTGTATATAAGAGATGTGATGGAAATGTAGTAGTTTTTCTTGTACTATACGTAGATGACATTTTGCTCATTGGCAATAATGTCAAAGTGTTGTCAGACGTAAGGGTATGACTGTCCAAACAGTTTGATATGAAGGACTTAGGAGAAGCAGGGCACATCCTTGGGATCAAGGTTATAAGGGGTCGCCAGAAAAGATGTTGTGCTTATCCTAAGCTTCATACATAGACACTATCCTAGCTCGTTTTAGCATGGAAAACTCCAAGAAAGGTTTTCTACCTTTTAGGCATGAAGTTCCTCTATCTAAGGAGATGTGTCCTAAAACATCAAAGGAGATAGAGGAGATGAAGGCGGTTCCTTATGCATCAGCTGTAGGAAGCCTCATGTATGCTATGCTATGTACGAGACCGGATATCTGTTTTACCGTGGGCATGGTTAGCAGATATCAGAGTAACCCTGGACAGGGACATTGGACTGGGGTAAAACATATACTGAAGTACCTGAGAAGGACTAGGGATTATATGCTGGTTTACCAGGCAGACCAATTACTCCCTGTGGGTTATACGGATTCAGACTTCCGGATTCAGACTTCCAATAGGATAGGGACAAAATCAACCTCGGGATTTGTGTTTACTTTAGGAGGTGGAGCTCAAGCGAATATTATGCGATAGGGTCAAGAATATGCTCGACTCTACACTTCCAATCATTGATCTAGAGAAAAATCCACCCTGGTCAAAATAGGCCCTTAATGATGTGGCGGACTCCACCATGGAAGCTGAGTATGTGGCAGCCTTAGAGGCAGCCAAGGAAGCTGTATGGCTCAGGAACTTCATGATGCACTTGGATGTGATTCCTGGTTTACCCAGATCTATCACAATCTATTGTGATAACAGTGGTGCAGTTACAAACTCGAAGGAACCACGAGCCCATAAGACGAGTAAACACATAGAGCGTAAGTACCACCTAATACGAGAAATCGTAAAGCGAGGAGAAGTAGCTGTCTCCAAGATTGCATCGGAGGACAACCTGACAGATCCTTTCACTAAGGCCCTTCCGGCGAGAGCTTTTGATAGGCATGTGGAGGATATGAGAGTCAGATGCATGACACTGGGAGGACAACATAGTCTTTGAGTATAAGTGGGAGATTGTTAGGATGTATACTAAAAGCCTTGCCTTTTATATATGAACATCTATATTTTGAAAGAGAATCACAAGATCACTGTTGCATGTTTATATTAGTATGTGCAAATTGTCTGTTACTTTGCATTATAGATAACATGGTGTGGGGTGACACATAGAAGATCATGTTATCCGTCCCTTGCAGAGTATAAGTAGAGGTTCACAACCGAGATGGAGTTGGACAAACCATCAGGATGTTTGTAGTGTAATTAGGTGTGGTTTATCTTGGCCATAGAATTACACTAGTGCACTTTGTGTGCATTGAGCAGGACCAATATAGAGGTGATCCAATTTATACTAACTTTATAAATGGATCAGACCTCGGTTTATTATGGCGTATATGCTCTGAATCTCGATATAATAATGGGCACATGTACTTAGTATTTATTTTTTTGATTTACCAATGGGCAAGATTTATTGTGTTAAATCGATAGACTCGGTAAGTTGGGAAATAATATTATTTACATGGTGTGCCGTTGATTATAGACGGAATCCGTGTCCTGGTGAGTTGGGATGGTGATGCCCCCTTGATGAGCTTATAAGGTTCATCATGTTAAATCCGCAGGTGGACTTGGTCCAACATGACGATAAAATGAGTGGTACTAGTCAAGGAGTTAGAGGTTGATTAATTAAAATTGTCAGTAATTTAAATTAATCAACGGACATTCGATATCTTAAACAAGGAAAGAAATTGTACTCATAATAGGTAGAGCCCATATGTAAATATGGGGGTTGGTGAGGTAGTTCAATGAAGGGCCTTTAGTGGAATGGTTCTTCATTAATGGATCGGGTTTGGATCCATTAGCAGGCCAAGACCCAACTCCTCCTCATGGTCCCTATTGTAGCCCTATAAATACCCCATGGTATCATGAAACCAAGGCATCCAATTATTCATCCACCCTAAGTCTCTCCTCTCTTCCTCTCTCTCTCTCCTAGGGCTCACGTTGACGGTAGAAGAAAAGGAAGAAGTGGTCTTCTTCCTCTCCTTCTCTTCTTCTCCTTCCTCCATCTTAGAGGCTGGCGATCACTAGACAAGGAGGATTCCTTCCTCCTTTGGGGCATGCGGCGAGAGGGAAGAAGAAACGCACACGCGTGTAGGAGAGTTCCACCACCTTGTGTGCTTGCCGCTGCAAGGTTGAGAAGGGGAAGAAGAGATTGTTCTTCCTTGTGTGCTTGGTGCCATGAGATAGGAAGAACAAGAGGAGGTCGGTTAGGGATCACGTGAAGAAGAAGGGCTTCTTCTTTTCTTCTTCATCATCTTCTTCCTTCCTAAGGTGGCTGGCGGCAACCCTTTGGATTAGGGTTTTTGGCGCAAGTGGAAGGGAAGAAGAGAGAACGCCTTGGTGATTCCGATTCTTGCTATATCGTCACCCACACGACGTTCAAGAGGGGAGGGTGATACAATAGAAGATCATAAGGTAACGAGAGGTATAATTTCTCTCTTTGGCTCCTTCATTTTCTATCATTTTATGTGGATGATAATTAATTATGTTTGTGATTAATTATTGCTTAATTAATTGTATGATAATTAATTATCTTAGCCCCCCGATAATAAACACAAAAATCGGTGATCCGCTTATCGTCTTTTTCGCGACCAATTGGTTAGATGAGTTACAAGTCTTGAACTTTAAGTTTGGCTAAGTTGTAACTCAAATCAATTGGTACGACGACGAGACGGTCATTTGGGAGATAGGTCTCCATTCAGATTAATTTTAATCTGTGGACATGGAGAGGTCTCTCATGGACGACCAGGTATTCGCTTAGGAAACCCGCCAAGCTATCCATCAGGGAGATCTGCATTGACCGTTTGAGTGCTTGAGTTGGAAGAAGTGTTGTTCGGAAGCAGGGGGAACCCCTTTTTATACTGCTGTCCATGGCACCTGTGAGGCTGTAGGGTGCCTTCCACGTCACCTATCTGTGCGCAAGCTTATTCGCAGACTCGACCAACGTCTATCCCCCATCCAGGGTGCTTGGGACATCTAGGGCGCCTGACTGCTCACGGTTGCCTCTCATGCTGACGTGGCGACCTGCCAGCTCAACTTCGCAGCCTTAGGAAGAAACTCATATGGGGTGCCTGTATCAACACAGGCGCCTGTGTTCTCGGGCGCCTGAGTCCTCTCAGGCGCTTGGGATGCAGAAACTCGAACCTCTTGTTCCTGCAACCAGGGTTAGTTCCAGAACAGCAGTAATAATAAAAAATCAAGTATAAATAACACCCTGCGCTGTCTTGGTTCTGACTTTGGGTTTCCAAATGGAACCCTAGGTTAAACTGATGCCTACTGTTGCCTCTTCCGGGGAACACGCCCTCACCTACTCCTCTCAGGAGAAGTTACGTTTTGCCAACCAACTCCTCCGGTTGGACTTTTGCTCGGCCTCCGAGATTGCCGGATCTTGAGACGTCCGTTCCTCGACCCGTCTCTACTTCTGTCCGCAACTCCCGACCGACTAAGACTTCTACCCGATCTTTCGGATCAGGACTTTGATGCCCATTCCACGACTAGAACTTATTACTTAACCTTGTAGGTTAAGACTTCGTGCCTAGCTTACCTATGACTTTCTTGCATACTTAACAGATTCATTAGATAACAACTTAACCTTAACTTTGAACCCTTTGCTATTATCAAAACCCAAGTTCGATCTAGTGCTTTCGGCTTCAATAATCTCCCCATTTTTGATCTATGACAACCTAGTTCAAATGTTAAGTTAAAACAGAAACAAAACAGTGTAATTAAAACAGACATATTTCCCCTCTTTCCCCTTTAAAAAATATTTTTGAAAATAATGCATAAAGCTCCCCCTTGATTAATGATTTCCCCCTGAAGCTTTCAAAAACATGCAGTTTTTCAAAAAACTTTTTTGATTGAGGTACCCTTTTTGAGGAAAAGGTTCAAGTCTTTAAAAATGAGAAGCTAAAAAAAATTTTAGACTTTATTTTAAAAATAGTCCCCTTAAAAAAATATCCCTTTTTCAGAAATATAATTTAGCTTTTGAAAAGAGAATTTTTCAGTTACTTTTGAAAATTGACTTTTGAAGTTTGGAAAAATTAAGACACCCTTTGAGAAAAATATGATTTTTAAAAAAATTAACTTTACAAAAAAATTTATAACTTTATTTTTAACTTTACTTACTCTCCCCCTTTGCCATATATCAAAAAACATATTTGAAGAAAAAAAATGGTGTATCAAAGCCAGAACTGAATTTTGAACGCATATTGAACCAATTCTAGTGAGTCCAAGAAAAAAACAAAATAAACTAAATTGAACTCGTTTGGGCCCTCTCTAACCCAGTTAGCTATTTACTAACTGTTATATAACAACAACTTTCACTAAGATTAGTCAAGTTAAGTGATCTAATCAAATTAGATTTTCTAAGCTTGAACACTTATCTTGATTACTGCTTAAATGTATTTATCACCCCAACTACTCTTGATGCATTGACTTAAAGCATCTTGAGTCAAGGCATAAACCTAAGCATCTCAACCCAGTCTAGGTTATCAATTAAAGTGTCCTAATGTGCTTGTGAGATGCTGGCTTCTAGATCCATAGGAGCATGCAATTCTAGGGTTAAGTGCTAGGCTAAGTCCATTGCGTAGAAAAACCCTAATTTTAAAGGGGGTATTTTTTTTTAAAACTATGTCACGAAAAACTGTTTTGAAAAAAAAACTAAGTTTAGAAAACAATTTTTGAAAGAAGAGTTAAAAAAAGAGAGTAAGTATTAGTCCTATTCTACTAAGCACAACCCTAACTATCTTCTTAATTAAACATAAGTCAGGTGCATAAACATGAAGGAGATAAATAAGTCAGGTGCATAGATATAAGATAAGTCACTAGGCCAGGTGCATAAAATAAGTCAACACATCAGCCCTATCAAGTAGGGGAAGTCAGATCATAAGACTCATAATACAATGCTAGTCTAAGAGAACGGGCTAGGATGCCAAAACAGGCCAGACTACCATGAGCGGAACATGGACATCATCTCCTCGTGGTGAGCCTGATGGGCGTCCATCTGCTCAATATGATGAGTCTCTATCTCCTCTCGAAGGCTATGTACCTCCATCTCTATCCGCGCGAGGCGCTGGTTCATAGTTATCAGAGGGGGTGGTGGTGGAGACTTCCCTAGGTGCTCTCGGATGAAGTCGGAGACATCAAGCTCTACTTCTTCCTCTGAGTCAACCTGTGGCGGAGTGCCTCGTCATCTCCACGAAATAACCCTAGTGGCCGAGATGTCTACGGCTTCTAATGAGAAGTTTCTAGACCCTATCTCGTTAAACTCGGTCATCATGATGATCTCTCCGCCAGAGATATCGCGACCGTGACGATGAAAGAGTGCGGTGAGAATATGACAGTAGGGTGTCTGCACTCTAGCATTGGTGGAGATACTGGATGCGTAGATGATCGTCTGGAATATGTGTTAACCAATGTCTATATCCAGGTAATGGATCATCACATTGAGTAAGAAGGTGTGGAAGGGTCGCATCACTGCTACATCTCATGAGGTCAGAGGGAGAATGCAGCGGATCAGGACTCGATAAAGAGTGTAGTCCTGAATGCACAGGTCGACGGACCAAAATTTCTGTGCCGTTGGATCCTCGCATCTCCAAAAAAGTGAGAGTAGAGAATGTCAAGGGTGATGTGTGAATATGGAGGAGCGAAGGGAAGGTCCATAGGATGATAGCAATAGAAGGTGGACTGAGAGGGTCGTAGTCCAAGGAATCGGTTAAAGAGGGTAGGCGTGATGGTGAGTGGAAGGGTCTGGTCAGTAGTGGTATAGCAAAGGTCATTAATTCTGACTAAGTTGTTATAAAATTCGGCACACAGGGTTGTGTTGATGGAACTATTTCTATATACTAGTTGCTCTAGTTGGTAGAAGCTAATGACATCTATGGCTAGAGGGCAGGACTGGGTGAAGAAGCTCCTATTCAGGTAGCTAGTCATTAAAGGTTTATATGTCGTGTTTACAAACTTATTAAAGAGAGCTAGGGTAGGAAATCTAGGGTCGGGACTGGGCTCGGCACCGGGATCATTTTCGATAACTCGGCGCTTACTAAGTAAATAAACAAAACTAACATTACTAACTGAAATGAAATTGAAAAATAGTGTAAAATCATAAATAATTCATACCGGGGGTGACATTGTAGGAAGAGAGTGATTGAGGAAGGTTAGGGCAACTTGGGGGCGCCTTAGAAGAGAGGAGAAGGTGAGAGGAGATGACATGAGGTGTGGGAAGGGGGGTTGTGGGCAAGGGTTTTATCAAGCCCTTCCCGGGCACCCGTGATATAACCAGGGCGCCCGTGACAGGCAGTGAGGCGCCCGAAGTCTGCTTTAGGCGCCTGGGTTCAGCTCCTTTGGCAGCCTTTGACTCCTTCGGGCAGTGTGTGGTCAGATCTATCTCGGGCACCCGTGATTGCCTTGGGCGCCCGATTGACCTGCTTTTTGACCGGGTTTGACTAGTTTATTCCAAGACAAACAAAGCCTAAGTTTGGTTTTTAAGAGTTGGTTTGAACAAATTATCAATCTTGATCCAAGAGACATGTATTAATTTTAAATTTTGAAAATATTAACTTAAGTTGAATTTTAAAAATATTAAGTTAAATTAAATTTTGAAAATATTAAGTTAAATTTAATTTTGAAAAATATTAAGTGAAATTGAATTAAGTTATATTGAATTTTGAAAATATTAAGTTAAATTTAATTTTGAAAAATATTAAGTGAAATTGAATTAAGTTATATTAAAATTTAAAAATATTAAGTTAAATTTAATTTTGAAAAATATTAAGTGAAATTGAATTAAGTTATATTAAAATTTAAAAATATTAAGTTAAAATTGAATTTTGAAAATATTAAGTTAAATTTAATTTTGAAAAATATTAAGTTAAATTGAATTTTGAAAAATATTAAGTTAAGTTGAATTTTGAAAATATTAAGTTAAATTGAATTTTGAAAATATTATGTTAAGTTGAATTTTGAAAAATATTAAGTGAAATTTAATTTTGAAAAATATTAGGGTGAATTTTAATTTTGAAAAATATTAGGGTGAATTTTAATTTTGAAAAATATTAAGTAAAATTTAATTTAGAAAAATATTAAGGTGAATTTTAATTTTGAAAAAGTGAAATTTAATTTTGAATAATATTAAGTGAAATTTAATTTTGAAAAATATTAAGGTGAATTTTAATTTTGAAAAATATTAAGTGAAATTTAATTTTGAAAAATATTATGGTGAATTTTATTTTTGAAAAATATTAAGTGAAATTTAATTTTTTAAAAAATATTAAGTTGAATTTGATTAATGGTATATTAAGGGTAGAATTAATTTGGTTGGTTGGGTTGGACTACATTATTAGGTTCTAAACATTTCACCCAATTCTAAGTGACAAAACAAGTTTTCTTATCTCTTTTGTGAGATGTATTATTTTTATCTTTTGATTTTATGTTAATTCTATGATTTAATTGAAGCTTGTGTTAGATTTGAGTTTAACAAATAGTAATTTAAAAGTGAGTTTCGATAATTGGCTTCCAGGTCTTGGCGAGACACAGAGACCTTCTTTGGCTGTAGGCTTATTGGATCAACAACCCTTTCCTAGACAAAGCCTTTTAAAGAAAGATCATTTTCAAATTACTTTTTGAGACACTCTATTCTAACTAGCTTAGGATTTGGAGAGGTAGCTTCAGCTAGTTCCACCGGACTAAATAGACCAAATAGGGTACGTCATACCCTACCTGACTCCTTAGATAGGCTTCCCTAACGTACTATCATCTGACCTCATCCTAATACTATGTGGTTCAAGTTTCAATTAAGTCTAATCCTTAACTAACCATTCCTAAGTCCAAGCAGAATAATATTGAAAAGATAAATAAACAACCATCAAGCAATAATTCAAGAAAAGAAAAAAAATCATTTAAGTACAAAAATGGTATTTATATTGGCTCCCCTTGGACTGAAGCCTCAATATGGGCTAGGCAAGATGCGAATCTTGTCCTTGGGGATCCAATATTGATTTGGTCCAGCTTGTTTGTTCAAACTCAGCTTAGGGACCCATGCTTGGACTCAGGTTCTAGTTTGGTTCAATACGGAGTAATAAGATCTATATCGTGAGTTGGTTCGATAGCTAAGTCCGGATCGATTTAGAACTGACTTCTGTTTTCCAATAATCATGTCAAGATTCTTGGAACCCGAAGTAAATCGTTCTCACGCGACTCTGAGTTCCTTGACTTCAGTTTTCAAGGAGGAATTCTCTTCCTCAAGCTTTTGAACTTGAGTTGAGATTCCTTCTTGAACTGACTCGGTTAAAGAACTCAAGTTGACTTCCTCTTTTAGGATTTTAACTTCCTGTCAGAGGGTTTCAACCGTAACGTTGGCTTTTGCCAACTTGCGAGACAAATAAGAAATTAAGTCGTAAAGCTCCGATTCGGGATAACCTCTTACCGTAATTCGTTCATCCTCTGAGATCGAGAGCTTTGCGGTGCCGATGTCTTCTTCCGATTCTGATACTGTTTCGGAGTTAAGGTCTTCCGAGGCAGTCAGCACGAGGATCTCTTCTTCATCCTCCGAGGGCGATTCATCCCACGTGGCTTAAAGCTCCTTCTTCCTCCGAGTTTTCTTATTTTCCTTCAAGTTGGGACACTCCGATTTGAAGTGACCCTTCTTGTTGCACCCGTGACAGGTTACATTGCTTTTAGTCTTCTGGCTCGTTGTGGGTTCAACTCGATCACCCTTCTTCTGTGTCATCTTCTTTTTGTTCTTTTGATTCTTTAGCAACTTGTAGTAGTTGCAAGCCATCTGGACCAATTCTGGATAATCGATTCCGTTGTCGTCGTACTCTGAATTAGAGTCGGACTCCGGTATCGATTATAACTTCTTCTTTTGTGATTTTTCTGGAGTTTTACCTGCAAAAAAGGCTATACTTTTCTCGACCAGTGCAGTATTAGTTTGTTCATGTAACTCCAATTCAGAAAATAATTCATCAAAATTTATGTCTGAGAGGTTCCTAGAAACCTTGTAAGAATCTATCATAGATGCCCACAACAAGTTCCTTGGGAACGAGTTTAGGGTGTACCTTATTAGGTCACGGTTTTCCACCTTAGGACTTATAGCGTGTAGTCCGTTCATCAGCTCCTGGATCCTTGCGTGGAGCTGTGCTGCTGTTTCCCCATCCTGCATCTTGATGGTGTATAGCTTGTTGAGTAGAAGATTGTGTTTACTGATCCGCGTATCCGATGTACCCTTGTGCAGCTCGATCAACTTGTTCCAAAGCTTCTTTACGCTGCTGAAGGGGCTGACGCGGTTGAGCTGTTCCTTGGTTAAGCCACATTGAAGCGTCTGCGTGGCTTTGGCGTCTGCTTCAATCTTCTTTTTGAGTGGAGCGTCCCACTCTGAGTCTCCTTGCACTAAACCTTGTGCGTTTTTGGGGATCTCCAGTCCAGACTGGATGATGATTCACATGTCCACTTGAGTTTTCAGGTGGACCTCCATCCTGCTCTTCCAGTAGGAGAAATCTTCTCCTGAGAAGAGTGGTGGTCTTGCGGTGCTGTAGCCTTCTTGCATGGCCATAGAAATTTTTAATCTAAAAAATTACAAAAAAAACTTTGTTCCAAGACTGAGTCTTGGATTAGTAGTGTGGTATGAAAAAGAAATAAAAATCGAGTGGTGTTGTACCAACCTCGACTAACAAAAAATTAACGAAAAAATTTTACGAACGAAAAAATCCGAAAATTGCTCAATTGGTGGTTGCACCAAATTTGAGCCACCTGCTCTGATACCACTTGTGGGATCGTTTAGAATCGATAGAGGGGGGGGGGTGAATATTGATTAAATTTCGGATAAGTAAGAATATTGCGCAGCAAAAAAATTAAAGCAATGCTAACTCATTTTCCTTTTTACTTGGTTCAGAGTCTGTAATGACTCCTACTCCAAGGCCCGTAGTCCTTGACCGTTTTCGTTGGGCAATTCTATATTTCGGAAAAAGATGTTACAAACTTAAATCATGAATACAAAATTTAAACAACTTACAACAAATATACCGACGACCGGAAAGTAATCTCAAGAACGGAGCAACAGGTTGTCGATCTTGAGTGTTGTTGGTGGTTCAAACTCGAGCACGGGAGATCTGCACGGAGCGTTTGAGTGCTTGAGTTGGAAGAACTGTTGTTTGAAAGCAGGGGTGAACCCCTTTTTATACTGCTGTCCAAGGCGCTTGTGAGGCTGTAGGGTGCCTTCCATGTCACCGATTTGTGAACAAGTTTATCCGCAGACTCGGCCAACGTCTATCCCCCATCCAAGGCGCCTGGGACGTCTAGGGCGCCTGACTGCTCACGGGTGCCTCCCATTCTGACGTGGCAACCTGCCAGCTCAGCTTCGCAGCCTTAGGAAGAAACCCATCTGGGGCGCCTGTATCAACACAGGCGTCTGAGTCCTCTTTGGCGTCTGGATGCAGAAACTCGAACCTCTTGCTCTTGCAACCAAGGTTAGTTCCAGAACAACAGTAATAATAAAAAGTAAAGTTTAAACAACAGTCTGTGCTGTCTTGGTTCTGACTTTGGGTTTCCAAATGGAACCCTAGGTCGAACCGACACCTACTGTTCCCTCCTCTGGGGAACACACCCTCACCTACTCCTCTCAGGAGAAGTTACCTTTTGCAAACCAGCTCCTCCGGTTGGACTTCTGCCCGATCTTCCGGATTAGGACTTCGGTGCCCAGTCCAAGAGCAGGACTTATTGTCCAACCCTCAGTTAGGTCTTCGTGCCAAGTCCACGACCAGGACTTATTGTTCAACCCTGCAAGTTAAGACTTTGTGCCTAGCTTACCTAGGACTTTCCTGCACACTCAACAGATTTATTAGATAACAACTTAACCTTAACTTTGAACCCTTTGTCATTATCAAAACCCAGGTTTGATCTGGTGCTTCTGGCACCAACAGATAGGGCTTTATGCTCCTCCTGGTCGGGCATCCGCAACACCACGACCAGGCCAACTCATCTCGGGCATCCGCAACACTACGAGATGGTAGGGCTTTATACTCCTCCTGGTCGGGCATCCGCAACACCATGACCAGGCCTACTCATCTCGGGCATCCGCAACACTATGAGATGGTAGGGCTTTATGCTCCCCTGGTTGGGCATTTGCAACACCACAACCAGGCCAACACATCTCGGGCATCTGCAACCCCACGAGATGGTAGGGCTTTATGCTCCTCCTGGTCGGTCATCCGCAGCACCACGGCTAGGCCTTCTCATCTCGGGCATCCGCAGCACCACAAGATGGTAGGACTTTATGCTCCTCTTGGTCAGGCATCCGTAGCATCACGACCATGCCTACACATCTTGGGCATTCGCAAAACCACGATATGGTAAGGCTTTATGCTCCTCCTGGTCGGGCATCCACATCACCATGATCATGCCTACTCATTTTAGGCATCCAAAGTACCACTAGATGGTAGGGCTTTATGCTCCTCCTGGTCGGGCATCTGCAGCACCATGACTAGGCCTACTCATCTCGGGCATCCACAACACCATGAGATTGTAGGGATTTATGCTCCTCCTGGTCGAGCATCTGCAGCTCCACGACCAGGCCTACTTATCTCGAGCATCTGCAGCACCACGACCATGCCTACACATCTTGGGCATCCGCAACACCATGAGATGGTATGATTTTATGCTCCTTCTGGTCGGGCATCTGCAGCACCACGACTAGGCCTACTCATCTCAGGCATCTGCAACACCTCGTGATGGTTGGATCTTTAAGCAATTACGTTGGATCATAATGAGACATCTTGTTTATTTCATTATTGAAACTGCAAAGCAGTTGAAAAACACAAACAATTATACATTATTTCTTACAGGTCTCACCGTGTATGATATGGCTGGAGGTAATTGACATGCCATGGCCTCTCCAACATCTTACCCTTGTCGTCTTATAGATAGTAGCTACCTCCAGCGAGCTTTTTGACGATGATGTAGGGTCCGCTCCACTACAGCTCGAGCTTTCCGGGGTCACTGACCAGCTTGATTCTCTTCCATACCTTGTCTCCGACTTGAAAAGTTTGGGCGATTACTCAGCGATTGTATGCTTGTTGCATACGCTGCCTATATGCCACTAGTCGGGTAGCTACCTTGTCCCGTACCTCGGCCACCAGGTCCAGGTCAATCAGCTGTTCTTGATCATTGTCTTTTTGATTGTAGTGTTGCACCGGACGGACTCCTCGCCGACTTCCACTAGAATTACTGCCTCTGCTCCATATACCAAATTGAAAGGACTCTGGCCTGTTCCTTCCCTAGGAGTGGTGCGGTACGACCATAGAATACTGGGGAGCTCATCAACCCAGCTGCCTCCAACATGATCCAACTTTATCTTCAGCCCTCTAATAATTTCCCGGTTGACAACTTCTTCTTGGCCATTGCCTTGGAGATATGCGACTGAAGTGAAAGCTTGACGAATACCCAATTCTTCATACCATTCTTTGATTTTGTGCCATGCAAACTGTCAGTCGTTATTTGATACTAGATTATAAGGGATACCGTACCTGCAGACTATATCCCTCCACAGGATCTTCATCATGGCAGCCTTTGTGATGTGCGCGAGAGGTTCAACTTCAACCCACTTTGAAAAGTAGTCGACGAGCACCAACATGAACTTCTTCTGCTGGGGCCCAATTGGAAAGGGACCCACAATGTCCATTCTCCACTGATCGAATGGGCAGGAGACTGTGGAGGTTCGAAGTAGTTCCGTGGGTCGATGAGTGATATGCTGATGCTTTTGACAGGTCTCGTATCCAGCGATGAACTTGATGACATCTGCTTGCAACGTTGGCTAAAAGTATCCAGCCAGGATAATCTTCCTAGCTAGTGATCTTCCCCCAACATGGCTCCCACATATGCCTTCATGAATCTCTCACATGATGTAGTCGGCTTCCTCTGGACTGACACACTTGAGCAAAGGCTGGGCGAAGGATCATTTGTATAGTTGTTCCCTTATCAGCGTAAACATAGAAGCCCGACGCCGGAAAAGCCGAACTTCTTTATCACCCGCCGGCATAGCTCCACTACGTAGGAACTCCACATAGGGCTCCTTCCAATCCGGTAACACAGTGTCAACGACCTCTCCTTCGATCTGAGCCACCATTCCTTTTGTAGCATTGGGCTCGTCTAGTGCCCACGAGGTAATGGAGCTGGCCAGCTTGGCTAGCTCATCTGCCTTAATATTGTCGGCTCTGGAGATCTTCTACAGGACAATCTCGGTGAAAGAGGACCTCAGCTATTCATAGATGGCCACATACTTTTGTAGGCCTCATTCTTTATTTCAAATTCGCCTTTTATCTATTGGGCGACGAGCTGAGAGTTCGAGTGCAAGATGACCCGAGCAACTCCGAATTGCCTGGTTGCTTGTAACCCTGCTAGAATCACCTCATATTCGGCTTCGTTGTTGGTGGCCCAGAAGTGGAGTCGGATGAATAGATTTAATGTATCTCCCCTGGGGAAACCATCAGAACTCCGACCTCGTTGTGTTTGCTGTTGGAGGAACCATCAACATAGATTTTCCATACTCTATCGGCTTCAGGCTCTTGGACAGCTTCGAGCATGAAATCAGCAAGAGCTTGTGCCTTGATGGCAGTATGGGGATGGTACTCAATCCCATACTCGCTCAACTCTGCCACCCACTTGATCAGCCAACCCGAAGCTTCTGCATTGGTGAAGACACGCCCAAGCGGGCTGTTGGTGAGCACCACAATGGGATGTGCTAAGAAATAAAGCCTGAGTCTTCTGGCCATTAGTACCAAAGCATAGGCCAGCTTCTCCATAGTAGTATATCGGGTCTTTGCGTCCTTCAAGAGATGTCCGAAGAAGTAGATGGGTACTGAACAATACCTTCTTCCCGAATGAGCGTAGAACCCACAACTTGTTCAGCTACAGATAGGTAGACGAACAATGTTTCTCCCTCCAATGGCTTATAAAGGATGGAGAGCTCGGCGAGGTATGCCTTTAAATCTGTGAAAGCCTTCTCGTACTGGTCATCTCAATCAAATTTGACTGCCTTCCTCAGAATCTTGAAGAACGGCAGGGTCCTGTCAGTAGATTTGGAGATGAACCTGGATAGGGCTGTAATTCTGCCATTTAGTCGCTGTATGTCCTTGAAGATGTGAGGAGATGGCATGTCGAGGATGGCTTGGACTTTTTCTGAGTTAGCTTCAATCCCCCTTTCCGTCATCATGTACCCGAGGAACCGACCACTCTTCACCTCAAACAGACATTTAGCAGGGTTCAATTTCAGCTTGTTGGCCCTCAAGGTGGTAAATGTCTCTTCCAGGTCAGTTATCATGTCCTTCCCCTTATCTGTCTTGACCAAGATATCATCTACATATACTTCAATGTTCCTCCCTATCTGGTGGCGAAAGACCTTGTCCATCATCCATTGATCGGTTGCCCTTGCGTTGCACAACCCAAATGGCATGCCATTGTAGTAGTAGGTACCATCTGCCGTCACGAAACTAACTTTTTCTTGGTCTTCGCGAGCGAGAGGAACCTGATGGTATTCCTGATAAGCGTCCAACATCGAAATGAAATCTTAGCCAGAGGTAGAATCCACCAGCCGATCAATTCGAGGCAAGGGGTAGCAGTCTTTAGGGCAGACTTTATTTAAATATCTAAAATCACTACAGACCCGCCATTTACCCCAGGCTTAGGGACAAGTACAACATTCACCGACCATGTCGGAAACTAAACTTCTCTTAAGTGTCCGACCTTCAGCATCTTGGCGACTTCTTCTCTGATGATCTTGTCTTGCTCAGGGGCAAAATGTCTCCGCCTTTGCTTCACCTACCGGGCTCCCGAGGTTATGTGCAAGCAATGCGTGGGCAGAGCAGCGGGGGCTCCTTTGATCTCTTCGGTAGCCCAGGTAAACACGTCCCGATTGTCCTTCAGGCAGCTGATAAGATGGTTTTTCAACTCTGGTGTGAGGTCAGCCGCTATCCTTGTGATTCCTCCCGCTTGCTGAGAATGAATCTGGACCTCTTCGCTTTCGACCTCCCTGCGTTCTTCTTTAAGCCCTTCTTCTTCTTGAGGACTTGCCTGGTCGATCTGGAATTCTTTGAGCATCCTCGGGTTCTTGCGAGCCTAGGTCCTGAGCTCTCCACTGTAGCACCAACGGGAAGCTAGCTGGTCCCCTTTGACCTCGGCCACTTGCTCACCCACCGGGAACTTAATCTTCTGGTGGTAGACTTAGACCACCGCCTGGTACAGGTTGAACGCTGGACGCCCCAGGATGGCATTATAGGATGACGGGGCATCCATAATTATGAATGGAGTCCTCCTCGTCCTCTCTGACATATCATATCCCAGCTACAGGGATAGGGAGATCTGCCCTATCGGGTGCACTCGATATCCGGTGAAGCCAAAGAGAGGGGTGGAGACCAGATGCAGCTCATCCTGATGGATTTGCATATGGTCTAGAGTTGCCTTCTACTTGTATCCACAAAGACGCGCTTAACCTCGTAGTTAGCTATGCGTGTGAGGATTACCAGTACATCTTCACGGGGAGCTTCCACATCCTCTAGATCCTCGGGGCCGAATGAAATAACTGGGCCCTGGCGCTTGTCGCTACTGGTCCCAATAGCGTAGTTCTCCAGTCGACGAGTATGGGCTTCCACATACTCTATCATCCCCTGACTATCATCGACGAGGGGAAGGGCTTCGCCGAGGGGATCTCCGTCGGTGCCCTGCTTTATTCCACCGTTTGGGAGGCTTGGTATCTGCATCCTGAGATCTCCTCTTCTTCAAGGTGAAGCAGTCTTCTGTAGAGTGCGTTGTACTGCCGTGGAAGCCGTAGTACTTCTTCGGTGGTTTGGGCTCCTGGGTATCGATCGCCCCCACCAGCCGCTTCTTACCAGCCCAGTGGTCCTTCCGGGAGTGAGAAACCTTAGCCCGGGCTGGTGCGGGTGGTTCTCTTCTCTCGAATTGTACTGAGATTGACACAGGGGCTCCGGCTGGATCTTTGTGGTGAGCGTGCTGCACCTCTTCAACGTTAACGTGCTTGACGGAGCACCCCAATAAATTGTCGAAACTAGTTGGCGGCTTCTTCACCAGTGATCGAAAGAAGTCGCCTTCAGAGAGCCCCTGCGTGAAGGCGCTGATGAAGATCTCTGAAGTAGCGGTTGACACATCTTGAGTCACCCGATTGAACCGCTGGATATAGTCCTTTAGTGGTTCTTTCGCCTTCTGTTTGAGGGTGAACAAATTCAACGCCATCTTCTGGTATTGACGACTACTGGAGAAGTAGTGTAGGAAAGCGGTTCTAAACTCCAGAAAGGAGTTTATAGAACCTTGGGGCAACCTCTAGAACCATCTCTGGGCGGCCGCTGACAAAGTGTTCAAGAACACTCGGCATTTCACACCATCTGTGTACTGGTGTAAGAGTGCCACGTTCTCAAATTTGTAAATATGGTCCTCTGGATCCGTCTTCTCATCGTAGTTAGCAATTCCTGGACCACGGAATTGCTTAGGCATGGGGTCTTCCATGATGTCAAGGGAGAAAGTTTCAGCAGGGCTTTGGGTCCCTCGTTCTTCCCCGGTCCTTCCTCCTGCCTAAAGCGCTGGAGGCTACGGAATGTGCTCTCTCCAGGTCTCCCAAGGAATCTCGCCGGGGCGCTGGAGTTGCCATTGCTGGTCCTGCCGGTGGCGAGACTAACCTTTGGTTGCGGTGGTGCGAGGCAGACATTCTTGAGATCTCGCCTTGCACCGAAGCCGCTCGTCGTGAGGTGACTTGCTCAATCTAGTGTTATTCCAGCAATCCTTTAACGACGTTGGCGACTAGGAAATCCAACTCCTCTCTCGTCAAGACGATGGGTTGTCCCTCTGGATCTACCATCACGGTGCTCCTTCTGGTGATTTGATTGAGTTTCCCATAGACGGCACCAAACTTGTCCTGGAAGGGAACGACGCGACAACGAGTCATCAAAGAGCAACCCACGAGGATGGTGATGGGGAGAAGACGATCACACCCTGTGAGATTAACATGAGCGTTAATGGGAATGCACCGGAAGGTTTTCCGGCGGAGCCCACTTCGACGCTAAAGTTAGCAATGAGAATTCTTTTCGGAGGACATCGAGGAAGCAGAATTTTGTTAGGTTCAGAAAGCTTACCCCCTTATCTGGGTGCCGAAGCACCTTATATATCTATGGGTTTGATCATACGTGTCTCCACGTTCTCCTCCACGTTCCTTAATCATCGGTTCTGTTAGTGATATGAGAGAAGTGTCCTAAGGCAATCGCCTTATGATGTAAACATTTATTTTAATAAATGATAATTCACTATTTGAGTATACATGTTTTGTGTATTTGATTGGGATCTTAAACTCATCTACTGAATGTCCGCAATACAACTCACAGCATAAGAGAATTTGTGATGGGATCACAACTAGTGATTATCTCTAATGTGCAATTGTGAAGTATTGAAATTATCCCTAGTCGATGAATTGATAAAAATGGACACTATCAATTCTGTTGAGACTAGCATGGGTTATTCTCTAATCAGCTGATTCTCACTAGCTGGTGACATTGGGATGTCCGGAGATAAACATGGATGCTAGTTAAGGGAACTAGTTCATTGGAGTGACTGGCTGTAAGACTTCATATGGGAATCTACATGTAGATATGTCAATGAAGATCTTACTGCGGCTTAAGTGCGATGTTCCTTTGACTTGTGGTGTTCAAGTCATCTTGGTCATGGAGACTTATACTTTAACATCTTAAGCAAGCATCTCCAAGGAGGTGTGGACCCGGGATGGTTGGGTATAAGCCGAAGTGCCCGAAGATGTTTGAACAGCCTACAAAGGATTCACCACTCCTTGCGAGGAGATGTATACCCAGGCCTATCGTCGGATTGTTACTCAAAGCCTCTGGCCAGAGCATATCATGTTAAGAGTACGAGTCTCTTAAATACATGAGAGTAATTAGAAATCCAAAGGACGAGGAAGACACTACTTGGGCTAGGTGTGACGTAGTCAGCCTAGTGGGGACTGACACCATAGACCGTGTCCTGAACCAAGTGGGTATAAGGTGGTGAAGGGAATGAAGCACGATTCATTAGAGCTGCTGAAGGGTTTCAGAATAATTTCTTCTGGGGTCAAACCGTTGATCTTTCGATTAATTGGGGATCATGATGTACTACTAGGTGCCACTCATGATCGTTCTATAATTAATGGGTTAATTATAGACGGCCAACATAAATCGAAAGCCTATTTAGTCACACGCAATACGAGTAATCTGAGGGATTTAAAACGAGTTGAAAATTGGATTTTCCGATCAAGAGAAACGAGTCGAATCTGAGTTAGTCAGAGGCGCAATGGAAGCTAAAAGTGGCTAAGTCATTTGAAGGCTTTTTGGGCGAATTAAATGAGTTTAATTCGCGGCGGTTCGGGTTGGATTTGGCCGGCCAAAGAGGGTGTTAACCCTCTTTGGGTGGCCGGCCAATAAAGGAGAATAGACCAAGTTTATTTTGGTTTAATTAATAAAATAAATCTAGTGTGATTTGTTTTATAAATTATGGATAAATAAATTTATATAAAGAAATTTATATAAATAAAATTTATAGAAATTTATTCTTTTATGGAAGATTAAAATAATCCATGAATTGGTTTATTTTAATTTTATAAAATCAATTATGAATTGATTTTTCCATAATAAGAAAGTTTATAAATTTCTTATAAAATTTATTCCATAATTTAAAGAGAAGAAGAATTAGTTTTATTATAAATTAGTTTATAATAAAACTTGGTTTAAACGGAATAATTAGTTAAGAAAATTTATAGGATAAATTTCTTATAACTAATTCCGTTTAGAGGGAGACTTAGCAAAGAGTTGCTACTATATAAAGGACCCAAAGGCTAGCCCTTTATTCATAACTTTAATCAATTAATCAAGAGATTAATTAGAGCTCTCCCTCTCTCTCTCTTCTCCTCTCCCTCTCCTTCTCTAGCCTAGGGCCGGCGCCCTTCATTGAGTTAGGGCCGGCTCCCCCTTTGGTTGCTAGGGCCGGCGCACCCTATCAACTCCAAGAGAAGTTGGCGTGAGCAACCAAGAAGAAGGAGAACCCGAACACGAAGAAGAAGAAGCGGATAGCGACTCCTCTCTTCTCGGAATTCGATTCCGTTACTTCGTTGGTTAGTTTTCCTAATTTTTCTCTTGTCCTTCTAGTTGTGCCTTCCGAGAATCTAGTAGTTCTCGTCGGCACAAAACTCGTGACTTTGTGAAGTCATCCCGAAGAGAACTCGGCGTGGACGCGAATAGAGGCGGAGCTTCCAAGGGACGCTACGGTTGGATCTCGTCCCTTTCTTCAAGTTACGCGAGGTATAAAAGTAAATTAGTTTACTTTTCCGCAAAATATTATTGCATGATTATGTCGATACACTATAAGGTTGCATGCTAGATACGAAGTTAAAATAATTTAGGAAATTATTTTATGCAAACTCTTCCGCTGCACGTAAAAATTTTAAATTTTACGAACTCGTATCCTTGTCGACATGCACCCGGTCCCAACAGTGGTATCAGAGCCGGTTAGTGTTCGACTTAATCATATAATTGTTTTGTGGAAAACTTTGTCATGATCTCAATTTCGGAAAATTTTTCCAATTATGGAAACTTTCAAATTATAATAAATTTTAGAATTAGGAATTTCAAAGTTTGGAAATCGTCATGAAATTTCGCAAACGTTTGAAATTTTCTAGTTTCTAAATTTTTATAATAATTGTGAAATTTTCCCATCTTTGGAAACTTTCCAATTTTGGAAATTTTCTATTTTAGAAATTTTCCAACTTTGGAAATATGTAAGTTTCCTTTGTACCAGAAACTTACAATTATTCTGAAAACTTATTTTCGAAATCTCGCAATTTTGGGCACTTTCTTTTAAGAAAGTCTTGACAAATTCATGGACAGTTAATTGATAATTAAATTTGAATTGGTTTTTAAATTGACAACAAATTCTTTATTTTGGATTGAGCCTCGGGGAGCCGTCCAATTTAAAGTTAGATGTTGTAATTTAATTTCCCAATTTTAATTGAAATTGTCATGTTTGATTTGGATTGAGCCTCGGGGAGCCGTCCAATTGGATTTACAACACTTTACTTTTCTTTGGGTATCTGAGCCTCGGGGAGCCACCCTTAGAAAACGATTTGTTGTAATTAATCAATCCATGAATAAAATATGTTTTAAGAGGTAATGCTCTTACATATTGTTGTCTCCAAAATTAATTAGGAAAATGGTTTCCTATAGAGTTTTCTTAAATGAGATTTTCATGAAAAAATATGTAGTTGAATTAAGGGATTTGTCTCTTAATTTAATAAGATTTGATTTAGAGAAATCAAAGT
>JAGFNQ010005889.1:9583-82278 GCA_024364735.1 Boesenbergia rotunda | reverse complement strand
CCCCTTTTCACACATGTGAGGTCTAATGTTGAGGGAACAAGGACTGGGTGGACTAAGCCTCTTCACCACCTCGGCCAGGTTGATATCAGCACCTCAAGGGAGTATAGGTCCGGGTTGTTACCAACCCTACCTCCTAGCGCCATGCCTAAGTCTACTTCTCTCGGACATCCTCAGTGCCATGAGATAGTAGGGACTTGGACTGCTCCTGGCCGGGCATCCTCGGTGCCACGACCAAGCCTACTCATCTCGGGCATCCTCAGCACCACAAGACGGTAGTGACTTAAGCAACTCCTGGTCGGGCAACCTTGGCACCACGATCAGGTCTACCCATCTCGGGCAACCTCGGTACCGTGAGATGGTAAGATCTTCGCCTGCTCCTGGCGGGGAATTCTCGGCACCACGACCAGGTCTACTCGTCTCGGGCATCCTCGGCACCACGAGACGGTAGTGACTTAGGCTACTCCTGGTCGGGCATCCTCGGCACCACGAGCAGGTCTACACATCTCGAACATCCTCGGCACCACGAGATGCCAAGATCTTCGCCTGTTCCTGGTCGGGCATCCTCGGAACCACGACCAGGTCTACTCATCTCAGGCATTCTCAACACCACGAGATGGTAGTGACATAGGCTACTCCTGGTCAGGCATCCTCGGCACCATGACCAGGTCTACACATCTCGAGCATCCTCCGCACCACGAGCTGGTAAGATCTTCGCCTGTTCCTGGTCGGACATCCTCTGCACCATGACCAGGTCTACTCGTCTCGGGCATCCTCGGCACCACGAGACAGTAGTGACTTAGACTACTCCTAGTCAGGCATCCTCGACACCACGACCAGGTCTACACACCTCGGGCATCCTCGGCACCATGAGATGGTAAGATCTTCGCCTATTCATGGTCAGACAATCTCGGCACCATGGCCAGGTCTACTCGTCTCGGGCATCCTCGGCACCACGACACGGTAGTGACTTAGGATACTCCTGGTCGGGAATCCTCGACACCACGACTAGGTCTACACATATCGGGCATCCTCGATGCCACGAGATGATAAGATTTTCGCCTGCTCCTGGCCGGGCATCCTCAGTACCATGGCCAGGTCTACTCGTATCGGGCATCCTCAAAACCACGAGATGGTAGTGACTTAGGCTACTCATGATCGGGCATTCTCGGCACCACGACCAGATCTATACATCTCAGGCATGCTCAGCACCACGAGATGGTAAGATCTTCGCCTGTTCCTTGTCGGACATCCTCAACACCACGACCAGGTCTACACGTCTCGGGCATCCTCGGCACCACGAGACGGTAGGATCTTCGGCTCCTCTTGGCCAGGCATCCTAGGCACCACAGCCAGCCCTACTCATCTCGGGCATCCTCGGCACTGCGAGATGGTAAGATCTTCGGGTCCTCCTGGCCAGGCATCCTCGGCACCATGACCAGACCTACTATTCTCAGGCATCCTTGGCACCATGAGATGGTAGGATCTTCGGCTATTCCTGGTCGGGCATCCTCGGCATCTCGACCTGGTCTACTCATCTCGGGCATCCTCGGCACCGCAAGATGGTAAGATCTTTGACTCTTGCATTTGGCTAGATCATCTGCCTTGACATTATCAACTTGGGATATCTTCTGCAGAACAACTTCAGTGAAAGAAGACCTCGGCTATTCATAGATAGACACATACTTCTGTAGGCGCTCATTCTTAATTTCGAACTTGCCTTTTATCTGCTGAGCTATGAGCTGAGAATCTGAGTGTATGATAACCCGAGTAGCTCCCACTTGCTTGGCTGCTTGGAGCCCCACTAGGATCGCCTCATATTCGGCTTCGTTATTGGTGGTTCGGAAGTCGAGTCGGATATATAGTTGTAGTGCATCTCCCCTGGGGGAAATCATCAGGACTACGACCCCGCTGTGCTTGTTGTTGGAGGAGCCATCAACATAAATTTTTCACACTCCATCAGCTTCAGGTCCTAGGGCAGCTTCGAGCATAAAGTTAGTCAGAGCTTGAGCCTTGATGGCAGTACGGGGGTGATACTTAATCCTATACTTGCTCAACTCTATCGTTCACTTGATCAATCGTCCCAAAGCTTCTAGATTGGTGAGGATGCACCCGAGCAGGCTATTGGTGAGCACCACGATGTGATGCGCCAAGAAATATGGTCTCAGTCTTCGGGCCATCAGTACCAAGGCATAGGCCAGCTTCTCCAGGATAGTATACCAGGTTTCTGCATCTTTCAGGAGGTGCCCGAAGAAGTAGACGAGATACTGAGTAGTACCCTCTTCTCGAATAAGCGTAGAACCCATGGCTTGCTTAGTCGCGGACAGGTAGACAAACAGTGTTTCTCCCTCCAGCGGCTTATATACGATGAGGAGCTCAGAGAGATATGCTTTTAAATCCATAAAAGCTTTCTAGCATTGATCATCCCAATCGAACTTGACGACCTTCCTCAGGATTTTAAAGAATGGCAAAGTTCTATCAACAGATTTAGAGATGAACTGGGACAGGGCGGTAATTCTATCATTCAGCTGCTGTACTTCTTTGAAATTGTGAGGGGGCGGCATGTTGCGTATGACTTACACTTTCTATGAATTCTCCTCAATTCCTCTTCCAGTCACCATGTACCCGAGGAACCAACCACTCTTCACCCCAAACAAATATTTAGCGGGGTTCTGTTTCGCTTGTAGGCCCTCAAGGTGGCGAATGTTTCCTCTAGGTCGGCTATGATGCCCTTCCCCTTCTCCGTCTTGACTAGTATATCATCCACATACACCTCAATGTTTCTCCTGATCTGGTGCCGAAAGACCTTATCCATCATTCGCTGATAGGTTACCCCGGCATTGCGCAACCCGAACGGCATGACATTGTAACTACAAAAAAATCAATGATTCAGGGACGAAATTTTGGGACAAATATTTTATGTCCCAATATTGCAACAAATTCTATGACAAAAAAATATATTTATCGCAAATTAGGAACGAACATAGCAACGAAATACGTTCGTCGCAATTTAGCAATAAAATATTTTTTTCCCCAAAAATTGTTGCAATTCAGCAACGAATTTAAATATTCATTGCTAATTCTGCGACGAATCTGCAACGAATTTATTATTTGTTGCAAAATTTATGACATAATAAATTCGTTGTAGAATTCCCTAAAACTATAATATAATTATAATTAAGTTTATAAATCAGGGACGAATCTATGGATTCACCCCTGATTCTGGGATGAATCCAGATTCGTCCCAGAATCAGGGACCCTGTTTCTGGGACAAATCTATGGATTCGTCCCATATTCAGGGACGAATCCACAGATTCATCCCTGAATCTGGGACGAACCCTTGATTCGTCCCAGATTCAGGGACGAATCCAGGATTCGTCCCAGAATAAAAAATAATTATAAAAATTTAATCGAGTCAGAAATCCTATCTAAAGATATTGAAATTACATGAAATAGATTCGTATATGTTAGTTCCCTTATCTTGATAATATAGATATGCTCATACATCATACTTTGATCCAATTTATAATATTTTTTATTTCAAATTAACTTAATTAAGTTAACAATGTTTTAATTATAAATATAATTGAGTTTAATATAGGTTAGAGTTACAAATTAACGTTAAAGACAGTTCATAATGATACAAAATTAGTTCTATATGTTTGTGTAGTTCTCCTAATTATAAAAAGGTTATCAAATATTATTAAGGCCAAATATATTTATGCATGAGATTGTTTTAATACCAAACTATTTTAAAAATCAAATTCGGATAAAAAATCACTAGTTTCGATATATTATTTCAAATTGATATTTGAGAGCACTTATAATTTCAGGAGAAGTAGATGAATACGTAGGAATCGGTTTCGTGTAATTCTGATATCTCTAGGTAGGGTTTCAGACTTAGTTTATTATTTATAATTAATTTTAATTTTGGGACGAATTCTGGATTCGTCCCCGATTCTGGGACGAATCTGTATATTTGTTCCAGATTTGGCGACGAATCTGTGGATTCGTCCCAAAATCTAGGATGAATCCTGAATTCATCCCAGAATTAAAATTAATTATAAATAAGTAAACTGAGTCTGAAATCCGACCTAGAGATATCAGAATTACACGAAACTGGTTCCTATGCATTTGTTCCCTTTTCCTAATAATACAAATATCCTCATACATCATATTTTGATCAAATTAATATTTTTTGTTTTCAAAGTTAAGTTAAACATGTAAATATTTTAATATAGGTTAGATTTACAAATTAACGTCAGAGAGTGATCTGAATGACACGAAACTAGTTTTATGTATTTCTATAGCTCTCCTGATTATAAAAATGTTATCAAATATTATTAAGGTAAAGTATATTTATGGATGTGATTTTTTTTAACATGAAACTATTTTAAAAATTAAATTCAGAAAAAATCATTGGTTTTGATATATTATTTCAAATTTATATTTGAGAGCATTTATAAATTTAGAAGAAGTTGACGAACACATAGGAACCAATTTCATGTAATTCCGATATCTCTAGGTATAGTTTTGGACTTAGTTTACTTATTTATAATTAATTTTAATTCTGGGACGAATCTGTGGATTCGTCCTAGTCGTCCCAGAATCTAGGACGAATCCTAGATTCGTCCCAGAATGAAAAATAATTATAAAAATTTAACTGTGTCGGAAACCCTACTTAGAGATATCGGAATTACACGAAATCGATTCCTACGTGTTCACCCCCTTTTTCTAATAATATGGATATCCTCATACATTATATTTTGATCCAATATTTTTTGTATTAAAAATTAAGTTAAATATGTAAATATTTTAATTGTAAATGTATATACAGCTGATCATGAGTTGAATATGAGTTAGAGTTACAAATTAATCTTAGAGATTGTTCTCGGAATGATACAAAATTACTTCTATGTGTTTGTGTTACTCTCCTGATTATAAAAATGTTATCAAACATTATTGTGGCCAAATATATTTATGAATGTAATTTTTTAATACCAAACTATTTTAAAAATCAAATTCGGATTAAAAAATCATTGGTTTCGATATATTATTTCAAATTGATATTTGAGAGCACTTATAAATTCAGGAGAAGTAGACAAACACGTACGAACCGAATTAGTATAATTCTGATATCTCTAGGTAGAGTTTCGGACAAAGTTTATTATTTATAATTAATTTTAATTCTGGGACGAATTCTGGATTCGTACAAGATTTTAGGATGAATCTGTATATTCATCCTAGATTTGACAATGAATCTGTGGATTCATCCTAGAATTAAATGTAATTATAAATAATAAACTTAGTCTGAAAACCTACCTAAAGATATCAGAATTATATGAAATCGGTTCCTATGTGTTCGTTCCCTTTTGTTGATAATATAGATATCCTCATACATCATATTTTGATCAAATTAATATTTTTTGTTTTCAAAGTTAAGTTAAACATGTAAATGTTTTAACATATTTTAGATTTACAAATTTATATCAGAGAGTGTTCTGAATGATACGAAACTAGTTTTATGTATTTGTATAGCTCTCTTTTGATATTAAAAACTCCTATCAAATGATTTTGATTTTTTTTTTTTTTTGATTATTAAATGATTTTTTTAGATTTATAAATTATTAGATGATAATCAAATGATATGTTTTGATGTGGTGATTATATAAATTTAATATACAATTTTAAAAATAAAAATTTAATATAGATGCATGAAATTTCGATGGATTGCATAATATTAATAATTATGAAATTTTCTTTTTAAAAAATATTAAATTCGGATAAAAAAATCATTAGTTTCGATATATTATTTGAAATTTATATTTGAGAGCACTTATAAATTCAGGAGAAGTAGACGAACACGTAGGAACTGATTTCGTGTAATTCTGATATCTCTAAGTAGGGTTTCGGACTCAGTTTACTTATTTATAATTAATTTTAATTCTGGGACGAATCCTGAATTCGTCCCAGATTCTGGGATGAATCCGTAGATTCTTTCCAAAATTTGCGATGAATCCACCGATTCATCCCAGATTCTGGGACGAATCTATGAATTCGTCCCAGATTTGGCAACGAATATGTGGATTCGTCCCAGAATCTGGGACGAATAGACAAATTCGTTGCTAAATTAGGGATGAAATTTGGGACGAAAAAATTTCATCCCAAAATGACTTTTTATAAAGCTTCACATCCCCTTCATTTGCCCTAGATATGAACTTTAGGGTTTGGAGCGGCGATGGTGCCTGTGGGATCTCCAACAATCGACGGTAACATTCTCTCCCCTCTCTTTTCTCACCCTCTACAACTCCAGCGAGCCACCTGCGGCTCGCGCTTACCAGCGCCCGCGGGTCGTGGGCACCCCTTCGCGAGAGACATGGCCCCCTGGCGTCGCCCCGCTGGCCGCAGGGTGGCGCAGACAGCGGGCCTGCCGGCTCCGCCGGCTACCAGCGGTCGCCGCCGACCTCCCCCATGCCGCAGTTGTATGTTCACATATTTTGTATATTCTTAGTCTTGATCGAGTTCTCAGTCGGTTTAAAGATGTGAATCTTTTTTTTTTTGCCAACTGATGGGAATTGAACTTGTATAATAGATCAGAAGCAACAGGAAAATCCTAAGTCAGGTTGTGTCGTCCCAGATATGTGCTAAAAAAATCCTTATTGTATAAAATGGACTAGAAGTTGATCTTATGCATATAGAATCATTCTTTTATTTTATCACATTTGGTTTGTTTAACTTGGTCTGATGGTCCTGCTGATTATCCATGTTTCTTACTCAAGTAAAACTGTTGCTTCAATTTTTCATACATTTGTTTTTAGTCTAAGAAATTGAATGGCTAGCTAAAATTTTTTTGTTTGATGTTTATCCTTCGCAAAGCAATTATGTCAAGCAGATGCTATCATATTTGAAGAATCATTGAAGAATCATTTAATCATATTTGAAGAAATATGATAGTTCTTTTACCAGCTGCTTATTTCTTTTACTTGCTGCTTATTATAATTAATCGTTAATTTTATATATAGTTTTTTTTAGTAATAGTTATTCATGTTATTATAAATTTGTAGCATAGAAAATGCAGAATCAAAGAATATGGATATATAAAAAGAATTTATCTAACCGTCGGGGTTTAACTGATGAGTTTAAAATTGGGTTGACCCAATTTCTGAATTTTGCATCTAGTCAAGTTGGGTATATGGATGACAATAAAATAAGGTGTCCATGTAAAAAGTGTCACAATGGTAAATTCTTACTTAGCGATCAAGTTGAAGAACATCTTTGTCGATTTGGTTTTATCCCGAATTATTATAATTGGACATCCCATGGTAAACCGTTTATATTTGATGATGATTTTGAACGAAATATACGGGTTTCAGTTGGTAGTGATTAGAGTTATTATAATTAATTAAATCCATATCAGAGGATGGTAATTGATACAACGGGTAAGGCTTGGCATTGATACTCCGCCATGGTGAACCGTGGATACCCTACTTTGTTCCACCGTTTGTAAGGCTTGGCGTCCGCGTCCTTAGACCTCCTCTTCTTTAGGGTATAGCACTCCTCTGTAAAGTGTGTTGTACTACCGTGGAAGTCACAGTACTTCTTCGGTGGTTCGGGTTCTGTGGTGTCGATCGTCTCTACGAACCTCTTCTTGCTGGCCCAGTGATCCTTCTCGGAGCATGGATCTTTTGCTCAAGTTGGTGCGGGTGGCTCTCTCATCTCAGATCATACCGAGATCTGGATAAGGACTCCCGTCGAATCATTACGGCGGGCGTGCTACACCTCTTCGACGTTGACATGCTTGATTGACCTCCCCAATAAGTCATCGAAGCTAAATGATGGCTTCTACTCCAACAACCGAAAGAAATCACCTTCAGAGAGTCCTTGCGTGAAGTCGCTGATAAGGATCTCTTAGGTGGCGGTTGGCACGTCTTGAGCTACCTGATTGAACCGCTGGATATAATCATTCAGCGGTTCTTTGATTTTCTACTTGAGGGCGAACAAACTCAACGTCATCTTCTAGTATCATCGGCTGCTAGCGAAGTGGTGTAGGAAGACGGTTCTAAACTCCAGAAAAGAGTTTATTGAATTTTGGGGTAGCCGTTGGAACCATCTCTGGGTGGCCCCTGATAAGGTGTTCAAGAACACCCGGCACTTTACACCATCTATGTATTGGTGTAACAGAGTCGCATTCTCGAACTTACAGATGTGGTCCTTTGGATCCGTCTTCCCATCATAATCAATAATTCCTGGACCACGAAATTACTTAGGCATCGGATCCACTATGATGTTCGGAGGAAAAGGGGTAGACGGAGACTTCATGAGGGCTTTAGAGGCCTCGATCTTCCTCGGCCCCTCCTCCTGTCGTAAAGCACTGGAGGCGGTAGAATGTGCCCTCTCCATTTCTCCCAAGGAATCTCGCAGGGGCGCTGAAGTTGTCATTGCCAGTCCCGCCGGTGGCGAGACGGATCTTCGATTCCAATGATTCGAGGCCGACATTCTTGGGATTTCGGCCTACACCGAAGCCACTCATCGTGAGGCGGCTTGCTCGATCTGATGTTGCTCCAGCGCTCCTCTGATGGCATTGGCGACTAAATGATACAACTCCTCCCTCGTCAGGATGATGGGTTGTCCCACTGGCTCAGCCATCACGGTGCTCCGTCTGGTGCTTTGATGTTTCCCACAGACGGTGTCAAACTTGTTCTGGAAGCGAACGACGCGGATGGCGAGTCACCAAACCGCAGCCCACGACGACGGTGGCAGGGAGAGGATGCCCATGCCATACGACATTAACACAAACGTTAAAGGAAACACACTGGAAGATTTTCCGGTGGAGCTCTCTCCGACGCCCAAGTCAGAAACCTTATCTTTTTCGGAGGACGACAAGAAATCAAAATTTGCTATCAGTTCGGAAAGCTTACCCCTTTTACCTAGATGTCGAGGCATTTTATATACCTGAGGTCTTGGTCACACGTGTCCCCACATTCTCCTTCACGTCCCTTAATCATCGATTACTTGATAGATATCCTATCTTTTGATAACGGTCGTTGCACTCATTAAGGTATTAATTGCCACACATTGCGGACAATAATTATCCGATGACTTTCCTATTCTGGAAAGAGGAACGTCTACTTGAAATCGGGCTTTCTGACTCCTATGTCGATCTTTGGGCTCCACTCTCTTGAGTCAGTCTCGGAGTCTCATCTCCCGAGATAACCTCAGGACGTTCACCCATTTTCCTGAGATAGTCTCGGGAGCCCGATTTCCAGTTTGACCTCGGGGGCTTTCTTCCATTCTCCCGAGGTAGTCTCGGGAGCCCGATTTCCAGTCTGACCTCGGGGCTCTTATCCATTTTTCCGAGACAGTCTCGGTCTGACCTCGGAGCTCTGGTTCGGCGGGCCCTGCCACGTAGCTTTCCCGTGTCACGTGTTCATTCCGGGATGCTCATCCCTATCAACTGGTTTTAATGAAGCTGAATAGATTACTTTAAGAATGGAGGTTGAACATATATTTGTGAAACTCGTATTCGTTGTAGAAAAGGATTCTTTGATGAAAATTCTCAAGATAAACTAATATAAGGAGCTGAAGAATATTTTTGAATAAATTATTTTTTACAAATAGTTGATAATGATCTTTCTTTACTTAAGACAAGATTTGAGTAGTTTCAGAAATATGAAGAGACTTTTAGATTTTTATTTATGTTGAACAAGTTGAAAGACGGAGATGATAAGAGTTTGAACAATTCATGTACTGCACTTGTAGATTTTTTGAAACTTGAAGATGATTTTGATATTAATGCACTTGAACTATTTTCTGAATTGCAATTACTCAGAAAAGCATTGTCGAATTGGATTACCAAACCACTTGAAGTCTTAGAGTATGTCAAAAGTTTGCTCAGTACTACGAGCGGCTTATTGACTTGGTATGGGGGTTTCTGATCATGATTTGTAGGTATTCTTTTGCATTTGTTGTGTACTCTACTTTTCAGAGACTGTATAGCTTGTTTTTATCTGCTTTAATTGCCTTGTTTATACCATACATTTATCTATTTACTTTATTCGCAGAGTTCGACCCCGAACTCACCACCGTTTGCTTCCCTTTCTATTTCAGGTAGTAGATAGCTGCGTCTTGTGCCGCCAAGAGAGGCCCCATCTGCCAGTCCCATAGGGTCAAGTAGGTTTGGTTTGTTTCATGTTTTGTATTTTCGTATTCGTTATATTTGTATTTATTCCTGTTGGACTTTCGTTTTGCTTGCATTGGTTGTACAGAGTTATTATGCTTATTATTTATAGTATGAATGTTAGTAATTGTGTGGATGCGATTTTTATTAATTTAATACGGTTGTTGCTGGCCGTTTGAGGCTGTGCTTATTTATTGTGTAGTGAGTGTATGTATTAAGCTTCATATTGTCCGCCGTACAAGGGAGATACTGTCCGATTTTCGAGTAGGTATGGGCTTCTGGGGGCATGACATTTAATCCCTCTAACAACCCCGCACCCCAAACGAATTACGAAAAATTCTATAAGTCTTCCTCAAATTTTCTAACCCGGATTTTATTTAGTTGAATTTAACATTAACATTGCCACGTTTGTCATATAATCGTCACAATTGTTCCCACCATGATGATATTCGATCTTTGAGTTTTTTTTGATCTTTGAGTTGGAAGACAACCAATTTAACTTTTACACGATCGGATACTTCTTGATAATAAAATATTCTTTCCAATTAACAAATTCCTCAACTTGTATGTAACGTATTATAAAACTCGAGCATATCAACCCAAAAATCAATGTCTACATAATGCTCCTCTCGACCACGACATTTCTAGAACTGAGCACGCTTGTGATATAAGGTTTTGAAAGCAGAACCATAATCACGATTAAAGATCTCATAATCTTCAAAATCTCACATCGCCAAATGTTTGATTAATTTTTGTGAATTATCTCTGTAAATCTTTAATCTTCATATCTTGGATGTTACGATATATTATGGTATGGGGGTTCCTCAATCGGAATCTGCCTAGTACGATCATGATCATGACCCATTGAAGAAGATGTTGGGGCTCTAATACCAACTAACGCTAAATAGAATTGCGATTATACATAAAATAATCTTCTAAAACATGTTGTTTCGCAAGAATATCTGGAAATAGAAAAAATACGATAGGAACGAAAATATTATTTATCCAAAAATTAACTCTAATATCAACTAAATAATTATTTTAATAAATTTAAAATTCTAAGATACAAAAGGCCAAATAACCTTAGAAAAAAAAACTTTAAAAAAAATCTTCTAATCCTCTACATATGTTTATCATCCCATAGAGTAAAATATTTTACAATGCATCATAAATACTTCGGTAATTTTCCAAAAGGCGCACCCAAAAATCGATATTTACTAAAAGGTGTCCCATAGTTTCATTTTCACCAAAGGGCGCACTAATTTTAGTGAACTTCCTCTTATACCCCTCCTGCTATGCACTGCCTTTCTCTTTCTCTCTCAATAACAAATTCCGAGACGCCAGCACGTGATGTTTCATACTTTTATTTTAAAATAATATATTTGGAATCGGCGCTAAAAAAAACGTAAGGTCTACAGTAATTGAAAAAATATAAATTAATAATTTTTATCTTAATGTGCACGCATGCAAATAGAAATTCCTAATATAAGGACTATAGTAATTGAAAAAAAACATAAGGTCTACAGTAATTAAATCATCTAACTTATTTAAAAATATAAATAAATAATTTTTATAATTAATTAATAGAAATTAATATATTAAATAATATTTAATAAATTCATTAATGTAAAAAAATTGAAAAAAAAATTAAAAGAAAGAGCGTGGGCCTGAAATCTGTTGATTTCAGGCCCACGCTGGGCTTGAAATAAATTATTTCAGGCCCACGCTGGACCTGAAATAAAAATATTTCAGGCCCAGCGTGGGCCTGAAATTTTTTATTTCAGGCCCACGTTGGGCCTGAAATCTTTTGATTCAGGCCCGACGTGGACTCAATTTTTTTTCTATTTTAAAAATATATTAATATATAAAAAAATGTATCAAAACACTTAATTTCAGATTCAAACACAGGGCCTAAAGTCATCCCAAGAGGGTCTGAAGTCAAATAACTTCAGATCCTATAAATAATTAATTTAATAAATAACAATTAAATATAAAAAAATATTTTTAAAATTAAAAAATTTTCAGTATCCTGGGGCCTGAAGTCATCCGACTTCAGGCCCAAGGAGGGCCTGAAGTCATCAGACTTCAGGCCCTCCATCATTGATATAAAAAAATTTTTTATAAAAATGTTTAATATATAATTACATATTATATAGGAGTAGTTTAGGTATATCAGTGTGTTTAGGTGCCGAAACATCTAATAGGAGTGGTCTAGGACATGAGATTTTGGGTGCTGAAACATCTAATCTTGTTGTATCACCAATGCTGTAGGAGTGGTTTAGGTATATCAGTGAGTTTTGAGCAAAACTCACTGATGGACCTACCATATTTGGAATTCTGAAAACCCTATATCAGTAGATAGGGTTGAGCTAGGAGATGAGATTTTGGGTGCCGAAACCTCTAATCTTGTTGTATCACCAATGCTATAGGAGTGGTTTAGGTATATCAGTGAGTTTTGAGCAAAACTCACTGATGGACCTACCATATTTGGAATTCTGAAAACTCTATATCAGTAGACAGGGTTGAGCTAGGAGATGAGATTTTGGGTGCCGAAACATCTAATCTTGCTGTATCACCAATGTTATAGGAGTGGTTTAGGTATATCAGTGAGTTTTGAGCAAAACTCACTGATGGACCTACCATATTTGAAATTCTGAAAACCCTATATTAGTAGACAGGGTTGAGCTAGGAGATGAGATTTTGGGTGCCGAAACCTCTAATCTTGCTGTATCACCAATGCTATAGGAGTGGTTTAAGTATATCAGTGAGTTTTGAGCAAAACTCACTGATGGACCTACCATATTTGGAATTCTGAAAACTCTATATCAGTAGACAGGGTTGAGCTAGAAGATGAGATTTTGAGTGCCGAAACCTCTAATCTTGCTGTATCACCAATGCTATAGGAGTGGTTTAGGTATATCAGTGACTTTTGAGCAAAACTCACTGATAGACCTACCATATTTGGAATTCTGAAAACTCAATATCAGTAGACAGGGTTGAGCTAGGAGATGAGATTTTGGGTGCCGAAACATCTAATCTTGTTGTATCACCAATGCTATAGGAGTGCTCAAAACTCACTGATATACTTAAACCACTCCTATAGCATTCGTGATACAGCAATATTAGAGGTTTCGGCACCCAAAATCTCATCTCCTAGCTCAACCCTGTCTACTGATATAGAGTTTTCAGAATTCCAAATATGGTAGGTCCATCAGTGAGTTTTGCTTAAAACTCACTGATATACCTAAATCACTCCTATAGCATTGGTGATACAGCAAAATTAGAGGTTTCGGCACCCAAAATCTCATCTCCTAGCTCAACCCTGTCTACTGATATAGGGTTTTCAGAATTCCAAATATGGTAGGTCCATCAGTGAGTTTTGCTCAAAACTCACTGATATACCTAAACCACTCCTATAGCATTGGTGATACATCAAGATTAGATGTTTGGGCACCCAAAATCTCATCTCCTAGCTCAACCCTGTCTACTGATATAGAGTTTTCAGAATTCCAAATATGGTAGGTCCATCAGTGCGTTTTGCTCACAACTCACTGATATACCTAAACCACTCCTATAACATTGGTGATACAGCAAGATTAGAGGTTTCGGCAC
Organism: Boesenbergia rotunda; assembly: GCA_024364735.1. NCBI lineage: Eukaryota > Viridiplantae > Streptophyta > Magnoliopsida > Zingiberales > Zingiberaceae > Boesenbergia > Boesenbergia rotunda. Next base: position 68,492 of record JAGFNQ010005889.1, on the reverse strand, counting down.
CCAAAATCTCATCTCCTAGCTCAACCCTGTCTACTGATATAGAGTTTTCAGAATTCCAAATATGGTAGGCCCATCAGTGAGTTTTGCTCAAAACTCACTGATATACCTAAACCACTCCTATAACATTGGTGATACAACAAGATTAGAGGTTTCGGCACCCAAAATCTCATCTCCTAGCTCAACCCTGTCTACTGATATAGGGTTTTCAGAATTCCAAATATGGTAGGTCCATCAGTGAGTTTTGCTCAAAACTCACTGATATACCTAAACCACTCCTATAGCATTGGTGATACAACAAGATTAGATGTTTCGGCACCCAAAATCTCATGTCCTAGACCACTCCTATTAGATGTTTCGGCACCTAAACTCACTGATATACCTAAACTACTCCTATATAATATGTAATTATATATTAAACATTTTTATAAAAAAAATTTTTATATCAATGATAGAGGGCCTGAAGTCGGATGACTTCAGGCCCCAGGGCACTGAAAATTTTTTAATTTTAAAAATATTTTTTTATATTTAATTATTATTTATTAAATTAATTATTTATAGGATCTGAAGTTATTTGACTTCAGACCCTCTTGGGATGACTTCAGGCCCTGTGTTCGAATCTGAAATTAAGTGTTTTGATACGTTTTTTTATATATTAATATATTTTTAAAATCGAAAAAAAATTGAGTCCACGTCGGGCCTGAATCAAAAGATTTCAGGCCCAACGTGGGTCTGAAATAAAAAATTTCAGGCCCACGCTGGGCCTGAAATATTTTTATTTCAGGTCCAGCATGGGCCTGAAATAATTTATTTCAGGCCCAGCGTGAGCCTGAAATCTGTTGATTTCAGGCCCAGCGTGGGCCTGAAATCAACAGATTTCAGGCCCACGCTCTTTCTTTTCAATTTTTTTTTCAATTTTTTTTACATTAATAAATTTATTAAATATTATTTAATATATTATTTTCTATTAATTAATTATAAAAATTATTTATTTATATTTTTAAATAAGTTAGATGATTTAATTATGGTAGACCTTACGTTTTTTTTTCAATTACTGTAGTCCTTATATTAGGAATTTCTATTTGTATGCGTGCACATTAGGATAAAAATTATTTATTTATATTTTTTCAATTACTGTAGACCTTACGTTTTTTTTAGCGCCGATTCCAAATATATTATTTTAAAATAAAAGTATGAAACATCACGTGCTGGCGTCTCGAAATTTGTTATTAAGAGAGAAAGAGAAAGGCAGTGCATAGCAGGAGGGGTATAAGAGGAAGTTCATTAAAATTAGTGCGCCCTTTGGTGAAAATGAAACCATGGGACGTCTTTTGGTAAATACCGATTTTTGGGTGCGTTTTTTGATAAATTGCCCTAAATACTTAGGAACCAATAAAACATGGTTGTCACTGCACCACGAAGGCTTTTTCACGCTTTTGCACAAGATTTACAAGAAGCTATTCGTCTTTAATAAACAGCCGTCCAAACTAATCTGTACTAATTGAATTATTGAACTACAGGCGATTTTTTTTTGTCCGTGTGTGTTCCTTTTGGATTTGTCCTCCAAGCATTAATGGGAAGGGCCGACCATGTGTTCTTCATTGTCCTTTGAAATGAGAAACTTGAGCCTAACTTTTGAATTGAATTAAGGTTATATTTAGCAAAGGATGATTAATTTTATAATGTAATTAGGATTATATTATAAAATTAAATATTTTATTAAGTATAATTTTAAAATTATAATATAATATAATTTACATTATAAAATTAATTAAAATGTTTAATATAGATTATAAGATTAATAATATATAATCTAGATTATATTATAAATTTAATTATATTATAAATTAGATTATATTATTCTGGACGAAACACAGCCTAATTTGTTTATAAAAAAGCACGATGCGATGGCAGTAGCAGGATGCACTGACTGTTGCTTAAAAATTGAGAAAAAGGAAAAAGTAGTCCGTATAAATTCAAAAGTGTTAAAGAGTAAAATTCATTAATAAAGATTAATCTGTCTAACTCATTGAACTATTGAACTACAATGTTTTTTTAAGGTAAATTATTTCTTCCACCCCCTTGACAATTCCGACAACGCGCATCCCCCTTCCACCCCTCTCTCTCTCCATGTCAAATGACGCATGTGCCCCTCCCCTCCTCATTCTCTCATTTAATTAAAAAAAATTAATTAAAAAAATTTAATTATGTTGCATGCCCCTCTCCCGCCCCTCTTTTATTTAATTTTATTTTTTTAATTAAAATTTTTTATTATTTTTCATTAATACTTATATATATATATATTAATTTTATTTAATATGGAAGAGATTCAACAAAATATGGATCTATATGATCAACTTTATCCAGATCCAAATTTGGTAACTAATCTATTATTCTTATTGAATTGGTTCGAGCCGAGTGCCCCACAAATATTTTGGATGGATGTTATGCCTTTGGGAATTGTCATCGCATCAAGGTACAATCTTGTACTGTATACATTTGGTGAGAATGTTGGGAGTTGTTTTACTCACTTGCCATTAAGAACTCCTCCAGTTCCAAACCAAAAGCGTCGAGAAATTGCTATTGCTCATGTTGATAATCACTTTGTACAAGTTTTCTTACATCCTCATTACCCTGTACCTCCCATTCCAACGTGGTGGTGACAACATTCATTGTATGAAGCTAAAGGATGGGTCACTCGTTATAGGACACGTATTCATTTGTGGTACGAAGTAATGGGTATACCACCACCAAACGTGTCAGGAGCAGAATTTGGAGGCAATATTGACTAAAAATGTACTTTTTATACATTTTTATGTTTTTTTTTATTATTACATGTGTTCTTCATTTGAAAAAAAAATGTTTGTTCTTAAGTTATGAATGTGTTCACTATTAATTGTTAGTATTTTTGTTAGTTTTAGATATATAAATTTTATTTTATTTTTATATTTTTAAAAATTTTTATAAATAATATTTCCTAAAATTTATAACTAAAAATAAGCAAAATATTATAGACATATAACAAAATTATTAAAAAAATAAAACTGATAAAAAAACTAATTAATAAAAAAATAAAATCAATAAAAAACTAAATTTAAAAAATAATAAATTAAAAAATACAAGTATTATGAAAAAGAAAATAAACAAAATTGATTAAAAATAAAACTAAATTAAATTTATATAAAATTTTAAAAATAAAGTATTTATAAAAAATAATAAATAAAATTGCTTAAATAATAAAATAAAATAAAATAAAAAAATAAAAATTATTAATAAAAAAATAATTAATTAAATTAATTAAAAATTAATGACAGCAGTTATTTTTTATTTTTTTATTAATATTTTTTCAATTAATATTTATTTTATAAAAAATTAAATAAATTAAAAATAAAAAAAAGAAAAGAAAAGAGGAGGAGGACACAAGAAGAGAGAGGAGGATGAGAAATGAAATGGAATGGAAAAAGTATCTCTCTTTTTTAAGAGGGTCCGTACGTGGACCTTTTGATTTGTCCTCCGAAAGTGAAACACGCCCACGGGTTTTTCATGGAATTTGTTTATAAATCCGAAAGTGAAACACGCCCACGGGTTTTTCATGGAATTTGTTTATAAATCCGAAAGTGAAACACGCCCACGGGTTTTTCATGGAATTTGTTTATAAAAAGGCACGATGCGATGACAGTAGCAGGATGCACTGACTGTTGCTTAAAAATTCAGAAAAAGGAAAAAGTAGTCCGTATAAATTCAAAAGTAGTAAAGAGTAAAATTCATTAATAAAGATTAATCTGTCTATAACTCATTGAACTATTGAACTACAATGTTTTTTTTAAGGGGCTCCGTATGTGGTCCTTTTGAAATGAAAAAAAGGTGGAGCTCTCATTTTATCTCTGTCCCACGGATATTCAGAGGCAAATAAATTATGATTTACTGGTCGGATAAGATACCTGAGACCGAAAAAATTTAAGTCAGCAGATCAAATTTTTATTCCGTATACGACTGGAGACTCTCGAACCTGAGACCTCCGGAATAAACGGTTAGACGTTTTACCAACTAAGTCAGCCCGTGGGGGCATGATATTTTGAAATGAGAAATTTGAGTCTAACGTTTTCAATTAACTTCTTTATAAAAAGGCACGATGGCAGTAGCAAGATGTAGTACTGATCGTTGCGACATTATAACCTTTGTTGAGCAGTATGGCAAGCTCCTTCGTTCTCTCCTCTGTAGCAAAAAGGTTTGTCAAATTAACCAATTTATTAATTCCAATTCATTTTTCTTCAATTTTCATGTTGATCACTTCAGAATATTGCTGCTTAATTAATTCAATCTTGCTTTAATTGGTTGCTCAAATATATAGGCTCGAAGGGAAGGTGGCCTTGATCACCGGCGGGGCGAGCGGCATCGGCGAGTGCACCGCCAAGCTGTTCGCCCGCCTCGGCGCTCGAGTAGTCGTGGCGGACATCCAAGACGACAAAGGCCGCGCCTTGTGCGACTCACTGGGCCCGGACACCGCCTCCTACGTCCACTGCGACGTCACCAAGGAGTCCGACGTGGCAAGCGCCGTCGACGCCGCCGTCGCCCGCCACGGGAAGCTCGACGTCATGTTCAGCAACGCCGGCATCGCGGAATCTCGGCAGAAGTCGTTCCCCGAATGCGAGGTGGCTGACTTCCAGCGGTTGATGTCGGTGAACGTGACGGGGTCGTTCCTGGTCACCAAGCACGCGGCGAGGGTGATGACGCCGGCGAGGCAGGGGAGCATCGTAATCACCGCGAGCACCGCGTCGACTATTGCGGGATTGGTGCCGCACGCATACACGTGCTCGAAGCACGCGGTGGTGGGGCTGATGAGGAGCGCGGCGGCCGAACTGGGCAAGCACGGGATTCGGGTCAACTGCGTGTCGCCGCACGGGGTGGCCACGCCGCTGGCGATGGCATGGCTTGACTTAGACAAGGAGGCCTTTGAGGCCACGATTGAGAAGTCAGCCAACCTGAAAGGGGTGAGGCTGGGAGCGGAGGACGTGGCGGAGGCGGTGGCGTACCTCGCCGGCGACGAGTCCAGGTACGTGAGCGGCGTCAATCTGCTGTTGGACGGAGGCTTTACCATCGCCAAGGGATTGGCGTAGATGGCACCGAAGCTACCCATCGACGGACTTCACGTCGATCGATCGCACTCCGACTGCAACAGCTAGCTCGCGTTGAATAATTGTCACGATCGATCTGCTTAAATCATCATCAATAAAATTAAATAATTAATTATGCAAACGCACAAGGAAAAATATTTTCTTTCGATTAACCCTTTCCATGATCCCCACACACAAGTAGACATAAAACAGAGCAACGTTAACCGATCGAGTGATCCATATATTTTGAAGACTAGGAGTGGTCATTAACAAGCTGAGCTGCACACACTGATGCGATCGAAGTAATTGACAAGCTGGAAGGTAGGGGTGTCAAAAATCAACATGATCGGACGATCCAACTCGAATCGATCCGAAAAAAATCGGGTTCGGGTTGAAATTTTTCGGGTTCAGGTCGGGTTCGGGTTGGAGGGTTTCGGGTTAAAAATTTTCGGGTCGGATTCGAGTCGGGTTCGGGTTGATCCGAATTTAAAGTTTAGTAGATTTTTTAAGGTTAAATCAAATTTTATTTTGAAAATTATGATATTTTTATGTATAATAATATCAATATTAGTATGATCATGATAGAGTATTGAGATAAAAGTGAAGAATTATAGGGAAAATAGCGAAAAAAGAGGTTTTGAATCGGTTTTTTCAGATTATTCGGGTCGGGTTTGGATTGGTCGGGTTGGTCGGGTTCGGGTTCGGATTCGGGTTCGGGTGTTTCGGGTTGAAATCGGGTTCGGGTTTGGGTTGGGAGTTAAAAAAAAAATTTCTCCCAATCCGATCCGAGCCGATCTGACCCACTTAAATTGAGACCCCTACTGAAGGTGATAGAAGGCAATTGATTAGCGCTTTCATAGCAAAGAGTCCAACCAAACCCATATTAAAAGAATTTTTAAATATATCTAAAAGTCATTATTAATGGAGACGTGGTTGATTAGCGCTGTCGCTAACTCGCGTTGAATAATTGGCACGATCAATTAAATTATCATCAATAATTGTACCACATTAACAACATCAGTAATTTTCGGTTGCGATAAAGTGACTAATTATTATATCAGATATCAGCATTTCGATCCATAGATTCTGCATATTTGTAAAAAATTTTCCTCTAAATGAGACACGAACGCTGAGCTTCTCGATTTACCCTAGTGACCGGTGGAAAACATCCGTGGGACCGAGTCGGTCGCCCGAGATTGGAAAAATCTCGTTAATCAATATTTTGTATTAGATAAACTGTTTCCGGGGTTATGATACAGTGGTAGGGCAACTAGTCACTATCTCAAGCATCCGCGGTTCGATTCTTAATTACGGTGTATTTTGCAGGAATTTTTCCTCCAAATGAGGCACGAACCTTGGGATGCTGGGCTTCTAGACCGCCCAACGCGAGTGCTTCCCGATTTATCTTGGTGACTGATGGGAAACTTTCATGAGGTCAGGTCAGTCACCCTAGGTTCCTCTACTACCTGATCCAATATTTTTTTTTTGCATGGGATAAAGTGAAAACCTCGTTAATCGTTTTTGCAAGGGATAAAGTGAACCATTTAGAAAATCTATCAACGATAACAAAGATAGAATCACTATCTCAATGGCTATGTGGAAAACTTAGCACAAAATCCATGTTAATATAGCCTAATGTCGTGAAGGGATTGACAAAACGACAATTCACCAAAGGGTGCACGGCAGAATTAGAAATTACCAATTCACGTACCATGGTTTATAATTTACCAAAGGGCGCGCGGCTTTAAGTGAACTTCCTAATATATCTCTCCCGTCACAAAATACCTTTTTCGATCACATTTTCGAGACATCCGAACCACTTTTGCAGTAAAATAGTAATTTGTGGTTCGGATGGGCAGGTAGTAGAATTTTTGTCCATTCTCTCTCAGCGCAACAACGTAAATGGTATTGTCGAAGGAAGACATTGTGCGTGCCCTAGTTGTGCTGTAGTCGCAAGCTGATCCCTCGAATCCCTCCGGCCAACCAAAACCTAGGCAAGTATCGAAAGTGTTAGTGTGCGATCCTGAGGCCGCTTTAAGTGTTAACGTTGAAGTCCAGACTGCTCGGCACTATCAAAGTAGGTGCAGGGTTGATTTTTATGATAATGGCAGAAAAAAGGTCTGTGGGTGGTTCATCGTCTTCTTCATTGACATTAATCACCAAGGTATGTTAGCGATAGACTTAGGTAAGAACAACATAGTTTGTGAAAATATTTATACTTATTTTTGCTGAATAAATTTGTAATGTATAAAAACTGTAGGGTTCAGATGAGTTTGGGAAAAAATTACATTGGTGCAGTGGTTTAGGCCACTTTAAACATTTTGTTGAAGCATTTGAAATTTGAAATGATCGACACATTGCGAAGATCAAAGAGTCGCCCTTCAGTATTTTCTTGGACATAGAAGAATTGCAGCATATCCGGGGAATTTTGGTTAATATATTTGAAAGTTGGGATTCAACCTCGCAAGTTTTTAAGTTTTTAAATTCTCAGGTAATAGTTTTAATTATGAATTATAAACAATATCTATAGTAAGATAAAACTTGGATATAGGTGACCTTAAATGATTGATATTTGATCAATTTAAATGAGTGAATTTCAAGTGAAATTCACTTCAGGCCCTCGGTAGACCTGAAATGATTTTATTTCAGGCCTACCGAGGGCTTGAAGTGAATTTACTTCAGGCCCTCGGTAGGCCTGAAATAAAATCATTTCAGGCCCACGTTGGGCCTGAAATGATTCCTTTCAGGCCCACGTTGGGCCTAAAATCAATTCCTTTCAGACCCAACGTGGGCCTAAAAAGAATTCATTTCAGGCCCAAAGTGAAATAAGTTGAAGCCTATATTGTTGATGATAACTAAATATTTTAATTGTTTCAGGTGTACCGGTTGCGTTCACCAGACGAGATGTTGCTTTGTTACTGGGTATAGTGGACCGTGGAGTTTCGGTCCCTATTAATTCAACTAAAGCATTGGGTGACCTCTATCATACTTACTTCTCAAAAGAAAAATAACCTACCAGAACAAGAATTGAGGGCTTACTTAAACATTATTCTAAAAGTGTTGAATCAGAGGATGAAGTGTTATTAGTTTGTAAATTTTATATTTTGTATATATTTGTTTGTGTTTTATTTTCGTCTAGTACATATAAGATCCCTCTAGGGCTTGTAGATATAGTAGATGATTATGACAATCTTGGTAGATTCAACTGGGTGGAAGCTATCCATAAATTTTTGTCTCCCCAATTATCTAAGATTGGGGAATTATTTTCATCAACTCAGGGAAACCAGAGGACCACCAACCTAGCTTACGTAAAGGGATTTGCTGGGCTTTTGGCAGTGAGTAGAATTTTCTTGATAAATTTTATAATATTTTGCTGTCATTAATGTAATTGTATGGAAAACTTTGTGTAGGCATGGTTTTTGGAGCATGTACCCATTCAAAAATCATACAATGTCGAAGGACCCCGAATAAATAAGTGGAGGAATATTCCTTCGCATATTAGTAGGGTGAGGGACATTGTCAACCAAATCAGGTCCGAAGAGGTAATTATTCTAAACTGTGATCTATGTTAGTTTGATATAGAGGTAGTAAAATTTGTGTACTTGGTAATTGACAGGTGATCGTTGAAATAATTCCTAACCTACATGAAAACACATTGCTTGAGAACCTTGAGATTGGTGATGACATTCCACGGGCAATGGAGACATCAGAAGGACATCACACATAAGATGTAAGGCTATGTGGGGAATGCATTCTTAAAGACACCCAAATCAAGGAGCTAACAGAGGAGAATATATGTTTGAATGAAAGGGTTAAGGAATTAATTTCAATTATTGAAAAAAAGGGGATGGAGGGTCAAGAAAGCTATCCTGTAGTCATTCCTCTTTCTGGTCCAGTATCTTGTAGAACAAGGAGAGGATGTGACCGAACTCGGTATGATTACAGGGATACTCCAATTGAGAGTCCAGTATGGCACCGGCTATTACATAAGGGGAAGCGGAGAAAGGAAGAAATATCAAATGTCACGGACAAGGGAAAAAGGATACTTAGTGAGGAGGATATGGATGAAGCAAGAGAAACAATTACTGTAATGGAAGTCATGTCTGAAGAAGATATAGAGGAGGAAAAAAGAAGGACCTCCAAACTATACAAAATGAGGTAACAAGGTATTGATGTATGTGAGTTATTTTCATAGAAATTATGTAAAATTTATTGAATTTGGTCATTAATTAGGTTGGTCTAAATTTGATGGATGTAGTTTGTGAAGAAGCATTTTCTGAAGTCGAAGAAGAAAATCAAGATAAAGAAGTGGCCTACCTGATAAATAAATTGGAGAACCTAAAGTAAGTTATGAAACATAATTTAGTTAATATATTTGGGCCTTTAATATATAATCTTATCAAATAACTTGACAGGTTGACTAATGAATTTATCCGGGGAGGATGCACCTTTTGTTTTGAATTTGCATTCATTCTTACAAATTCTCAATGGAGTGATTTTTACAAAAGGCGAGGTCATTGATGCCTTCTGTAAAATTATATTTAGGGGAGCATCCACATGTGGTAGGCCATACAACAAATCAATATATTGTTCAACCTTCTTCACAGTAAGTGATGTAAATTAGTATCAATTAATGGATTGTAGAAGACACAATATTATGATGTGGTTATTAATAATTTTGATGATGCAAATTTGTAGGCTTCAATAACATCGTCAAGAAAGTTTTTCCTGCAACAAGTGATGAAGACTGATATGATAGAACAAGAGTTTAGATATATTTTAATACCTTTGTGCAGTGATAATACACACTTTCACTTGTTGGCGGTGGATACAGAAGCAATGACTTTCAATCATTTAAATTCTCTTACTAGTGGCCGTAAATATAAGCATGATTTTGACTCAGCGGTGAGCAACCTACCTATATTCATATATATGTTCATCATTTGGTAAAAAATGTCATTGAAAATCATGATATATTTTATAGGCAGAAGTCGTTCCCCGAATGCGAGGTGGCTGACTTCCAGCGGTTGATGTTGGTGAACGTGACGGGGTCGTTCCTGGTCACCAAGCACGCGGCGAGGGTGATGACGCCGGCGAGGCAGGGGAGCATCGTAATCACCGCGAGCACCGCGTCGACTATTGCGGGATTGGTGCCGCACGCATACACGTGCTCGAAGCACGCGGTGGTGGGGCTGATGAGGAGCGCGGCGGCCGAACTGGGCAAGCACGGGATTCGGGTCAACTGCGTGTCGCCGCACGGGGTGGCCACGCCGCTGGCGATGGCATGGCTTGACTTAGACAAGGAGGCCTTTGAGGCAACGATTGAGAAGTCAGCCAACCTGAAAGTGGTGAGGCTGGGAGCGGAGGACGTGGCGGAGGCGGAGGCGGTGGCGTACCTCGTCGGCGACGAGTCCAAGTACGTGAGCGGCGTCAATCTGCTGTTGGACGGAGGCTTTACCATCGCCAAGGGATTGGCGTAGATGGCACCGAAGCTACCCATCGACGGACTTCACGTCGATCGATCGCACTCCGACTGCAACAGCTAGCTCGCGTTGAATAATTGTCACGATCGATCTGCTTAAATCATCATCAATAAAATTAAATAATTAATTATTCAAACGCACAAGGAAAAATATTTTCTTTCGATTAACCCTTTCCATGATCCCCACACACAAGTAGACATGAAACAGAGCAACGTTAACCGATCGAGTGATCCATATATTTTGAAGACTAGGAGAGGTCATTAACAAGCTGAGCTGCACACACTGATGCGATCGAAGTAATTGACAAGCAGTAAGGTGATTGAAGGCAATTGATTATCGCTTTCATAGCAAGGAGTCCAACCAAACCCATATTAAAAGAATTTTTAAATATATCTAAAAGCCATTACTAATGGAGCGTGATTGATTAGCGCTGTCGCTAACTCGCGTTGAATAATTGGCACGATCAATTTAAATTATCATCCATAATTGTACCACATTAACATCAGTAATCTTTAGTGCAACGGTAGGACGACTAATTATTATTCCAAGTATTAAAGATTTGATCCACAGCTACGATGTATTTATAAATTTTTTTTCTCTAAATGAGGCGCGAACCCTGAGACGCTGGGTTCTAGACCGCCCACCGCGAGCTCTTCTCAATTTAGCCTAGCGGTCGGTGAGAAATTTCTATGGGGTCGGATCGGTCGCCCGAGGTTGCAAAAACCTTGTTAATCATTATTTTTGCAAGAGATAAAGTGTCCCCGGGGCTATGGTGCAGCGGTAGGATGACTAATCGCTATCTCAAACATCCGGTTCGATTCCTAGATACGGTGTATTTTGCAAGAATTTTTCCTTCAAATGAGACGCAAACCCTGGGATGCTGGGCTTCTAGACCACCCACTGCGAGCGCTTCCCGATTTACCTTGGAGACCGGTGGGAAACTTTCATGGGCCAAGTTGGTCACCCCAGGTTCCTCTGCTACCTAGTCCAATATTTTTTTGCTAGAGATAAAGTGAAAAATCTCGTTAATCGTTTTTGCAAGGGATTAAGTGAACCATTTAGAAAATCTATCAACGATAACAAAGATAGAATCACTATCTCGATGGGTATGTGGAAAACTTAGCACAAAATCCATGTTAATATCAGCCCAATGTCGTGAAGGGATTGACAAAAGCATGTACAATCATGCATATTAGTGGATTCTCCCTTAGAGACTTGACAAATTTTGCACCGCTACACATACTTCTCGACTTCTCGTTGTAGTGAAGGCCAAAAATAGAAAGCATAAACTAACTATAATGTTCGGTCTTGGGCCACATGCCCTTCACTGTCCAACTTCCTAATTATTTGCACGCGGAGACTATAATCATGAATACATAATTGATTACCTTTAAACAGAAATCCTTTTTGCAGTAAAATTGTTTTTCCTAGCCTGTACATCACTACAAAAATATGAAGCAATAGCGACGGACATTTTTAATAGTCCGTCGCAATTGGCGACGGATATATAGTATCCGTCGCCAAAGTTGAGAGGCAAGTCAAAATCCTAAATATAGCGACGGACAGGGTCAACATCCGTCGCTAGTGCGACGGATAATATAAATTATCCGTCGCTAGTTGTAAGCGATGGGTCAAACCGCCTAAAGATAGCGACGGACAGGGTCAGATAATATAAAATATCCGTCGCTAGTTGTAAGCGACTGGTCAAACCGACTAAAATAGCGACGGATTCGTCAACGCCGTCGCTAATCAGCGACGGACAAGTTAATCCGTCGCAATATTTCTTAAAAAGGGCGACCGGCCATTTCCCCGCGGCCACGCGAACCCTAGCGACGGTCCTTTTCTCCTCCGGCGATTCTCCGTCGATTCTCCTCCGGCGAACCCTCCTCCGATCCCAGTACGCTAGCTAACCTCCATTTGCCGTCAACTCCGTTTGTTTGTGCTAATCGGCGTCGTCGTCTTCTCCGGGCAGCCACGGGTCTTGGCACGGCCGCGCGCGGCCTCGCATTTGCAAGCGGCGCGTGATGCCGGTCGCGAGCCAATGCAGTCGGCGGCCGCCTGGTGCGGCCGCGCGCCGTTTGCTGCGGCGCGCGCCGTCTGCTGCGGCCGCGAGCCGTCTGCTGCGGCCGCGCGCCGTCTGCTGCGGCCGCGCGCCGTCTGCTGCGGCCGCGCGCCGTCTGCTGCGGCCGCGCGCCGTCCGCAGCGGCCGCGCGCCGTCTGCTGCGGCCGCGCGCCGTCTGCTGCGGCCGCGCGACGCCTGGGGTAGCCGCGCGCCGCCTGCTGCGGCCGGCCGACGGCTGCTCCGCCGTCAATTAATTAAACCTAATTAGGGTTTAATTAATTGAATTAATTAGATTAATTCAATTAATTTGATTAATTCAATAATTGTTTGATTTATTGTTTGAATTAATTGAATTTAATTTGATTAATGTTTGATTTATTTTAGGTTAGATGATTAATTGGTTAGATGATTAATTACTTGTTTAATTTACTTAAACCTTTCTCTTATCTTGGTTATTAGATGATTAATTGTTTGTTTAATTAGATTAATTGATTAATTAATTAGATCTTATTTGATTAATATTAGATTAACTGTTTGAATAATTAAATTAATTTTTTAATTAATTCTTTGATTACTTAGAATAATTGATTTATTATTTATATAATGTTTGATTAATTAGATATATTTTGTATGTAGTATATCATCAATATTACATTTTCATATGCATGGATGATAATATGTGTGGTTTCATTAATTTGTCTTATCTGAATTCAGATACAATGTATCCGAACAAGACATGGATGTATAATAGGTTAGACAATGGATTTATCCGTGACGAATTTTTTGCTGGAGTGGAAGAATTTGTAAACTTTGCAAAGTGTCATCCTGAGTGTTTGAATGACATAGAGTTGAAGTGTCTATGTAATCAACGCAAATGTAGAAATACAGCTTTCCGTGATGAAGATACAGTGAAAACTCATATCGCTAGGTATGTGTTTGTTCCAGATTATTACAACTGGTATTGTCATGGAGAGCCGTATGTATATGAATTTGGTGGACCTTCTGTTGCATCATCATCGAACTCAATTAGACCAGAGACATCATATAACCCTGCTGATGCAATGCAATCAATGGTTTACGATGCAATGAATGCTTTTGATCAATCAAATGTAGAACAAGTACCTACTTCTAATGTTCAGAAAATGTATGACATGTTAAAGGCTAGTGAAAGAGAATTATAGGAAGGTATTCCTTCTGGTCATTCTCAATTATCTGCAACTGCAAGATTATTGAATATGAAGGCAGAACATCATTTCTCAGAACGATGTTATGATGACATATGTCAACTTATGTCAGAGTTGCTTCCAACTGATAACTGCATGACTGATAGTTTCTACAACACTAAAAAACTAATCAGAGACTTGGGTTTACCAGTTGAGAAGATACATTGTTGTGTCAATAATTGCATGATCTTTTGGAACCAAGATAGTGAATTGATGGAATGCAAAATCTATAACCATCCCCGTTACAAGCATGGTGCTCGCATGGTAAATCAGAAGAAGAAGAAAAATATTCCTTACAAAGTCATGTATTACTTTCCTTTGACTGCTAGATTCCAACGTTTGTATGCATCAGCAACAACAGCAAGTCATATGATCTGGCATCAAAACCATGGACATGATGGAGACATTATGTGTCATCCTTGTGATTCCCCTGCATGGAAACATTTAGATTCAATATTTTCTTCCTTTGCTATGGAACCACGTAATGTCAGACTTGGACTTTCTGCAGATGGATTTCAGCCATTTGGAAGTTATGGACAACAATATTCATTGTGGCCTGTTATCTTAACACCATACAACTTACCACCATGGATGTGCATGAAAGATGAATTCATGTTTCTTACTGTTTTAATTCCAGGTCCTCAAAATCCAAAAGGGCACATAGATGTTTTTTTGCAACCTTTGATAGCTGAGCTGAATTATTTATGGAATATAGGTTCAGAGACGTATGACATTGCTACAAAGTCAAACTTTTTAATGCATGCAGCATTGTTATGGACTATTAGTGATTTTCCTGCTTACTCAATGTTATCAGGATGGAGCACAGCTAGAAAGTTAGCATGTCCACATTATATGAGTCAGTCAGATGCATTTTCTTTGCCCTGCAGTGGCAAGATTTCTTGGTTTGATAATCATCGGAAATTTTTACCTCTTGAGTCAGTCAGCATGCCAGTGATTTGGTAAGTAGTTTTTATATAGATTCCTATTAAAGGCATTTAGTATATTTTTTTAGATATGTGTAAACATTATATTTTGTGTTTACAGGTTGCTGAGCTACAGAGACCTCCCACTAGTTGGGAGTTATTCAGCAAGACCCACAAGAAAAAAGATGGGTCTTTTGTCGATCGTCGCTCCCTAGCAATCAATGTAAGTATATTAATTATATTTTATTTGTTTTGACATTTTATATAGACTAATTAAATTTTTATTTCACAGGAAGCAATGATCACTAGAGTTTCTGAGGCACAGGCGTCTCAGCCTGCTGCAGAGGGGGAGGATGCACAGCCTCTTTCCACCGACGATGTGAATCGGATTTATTTTGATGTCGTCGGTGGGAAGAGGAAGACCGCCTGCTACGGCCTGGGCTCTCAGGCAAAGGTTACATATGATCAGATGAGAGCTCCAGGGGTTAGGGGGCATCCACCATCCTCCTCCTCTACCTCTAGTGAGGTTCGTCAATTGCGGGAGGAAAATAAAGCCCTGCGGACTCGACTCACGTCGATAGAGTCGACGTGTGCCGGGAGGGACGCAGAATGGGCTAAGACGAGCGCAGAGTGGGCTCAGAAGGACGCAGCGAGGGATGATGAGTTGAGAGATTTGCGGGCTCGCCAGGCAAATACTGAGAATATATTACGTCAGATGCAAGCTTTTGCAGCTATCATATCGCCGATGACACAGATGGCAGCCGCTCCCGCTCCCGCCCATCGGTTTGAGTCTCAGGAGACACAGGATCCTGAGCATCCCACTGAGGAGTAGAGATATTATAGTGGTATGATCAATTTTTCACCTAATTTTTTTCATAATGATTGTTTTCTTATTACTCTATTTTTGTTTACAGATTCGACATTATCAGAGTTGAATTCAGATTTCATCTCTTCCTTAAAAGGTATGAATATTTGATATTATTCCTTTATTGTTTCTTATTTGTTATTTTTCATTTACATATTTAATATTTAATTTACTTCTATTAGAGTTATCTGCTATTACATATGCTTATTTCATTTGTTATATCTTATTAGTATCAATTCAGATTTCTTATTGTTTTATCTTCTATTGTGCAGGAATATTTTTCCTTTCCATCCATTATTGACTCTGATAATCATGTACGTAATGATTCTCTACTAAACTCTCATTTTTGATGTATAAAGTTTTTTTTTTTTACTTTGACGTTTGGATGCATTTGATATACATTTGATATAGCTTTCTTTTGATACGTTTGCATTGGATTAACCATTCGAAACTTTGGATTGTATACGTTTAGTCACTAATCAACGTTTCGATTGTATACGTTTGGAAATTAAACACTCGATTGAATATTGGATTCAAATTGAAAGTTTGAATGTACATATACATTTGGAAATGAATGTTTAGATTGAATTGGATTGTCTTGTATATGAATGTTAATGTTTGGATTGAATTGGCTTGTAAATGAATGTTTGGATTCTTGTGAATGTTTGGATGTTGATATATCTATTATTGTTTCATATTGTTTCATATTTGATTGGATTGTATTGATGTTTATATGGGAAGTGGAAGAAACAAATATTGGCTGTCAAAATTTTCCAGGTTTAGCGATGGATATTTTTTAAAATCCGTCGCAATTTGCGACGGATTATTGACTTTTCCGTCGCTATAAAGATCAATTAGCGACGGATGTTGACTGAATCTGTCGCTATTACGATATATTAGCGATGGACTTTGACCATGTCCGTCGTTAATCCGAATGCTTAGCGACGGATCATTGACCATCCGTCGCTACTATTTTCCCCGCCCACGTCACCCCGTTTTTCTGTGTTTGCGACGGAGTATATGTCCGTCGCTAAGATAGCGACTGAGTGAAAATTATTCGTCGCTACTATAGCTCTGCAACGGGATATCAGCCGACGGCGCTAAATCCGTCGCTACTCCGTCGCTATTTGTGTTTAGCGACGGAATAGCGACGGATTTAGTCCGTCGCTATTGCCGGTTATTTTTGTAGTGCATCTTGCATTACCACATAAATGATAAAAGTAAAGATCAATAGCAAGCAACTCACGAAAAGAGTTAAAATTTGGCACCTCAACAAGCATAGTAACCAATAAGGTACTCCTACGACTCAAGGCATCTACCACCCGATTAGTAACCCCTATTTTATATCTCACCACATAGGTAAACCGCTCCAAATAAGCAACCCACCTCACAAGTCGGGGTGACACTTTATTTTGCTAGTGTAAGTGTCTCAATAAATCATGGTTCATGTAGAAGATAAATTCCCTGTGGAATAGATAGTGATGTCAATGTCTCACTGCTTGCACAATCACATAAAACTCAACGTCATAAGTACTGTAGTTCAGTTTTGCTCCAAATAACTTTTCAGTAAAAAATGCTCTTGGTCGGGTGTTCTGACTTGGTACCATGCCGATAACAATTTTAGAGGTATTTGTGTGTAACCTAAATGGTTGAGAAAAATCCGAGAGCACTAAGATTGGTGTCGTTGTGAGTCATCTGTTGTCAACTAGAAAGTTGATTTTGCCTCTGTAGTCCACTCAAACCAGCCACTCTTCATGCAGTCTGTTATAGGAGTCGTGATGGTGCCGAAAGATGCAATGAAACATCTGTAAAATGAGGCCAAATCATGAAAACTCCTTGCTTTTGTTAAGGTCATTAGTGTATGTCAGTCTTTTATTGCTTGAACCTTAGACTCATCAACTTCCAAATCTACACTTGAGATCACATAACCCAAAATTAATACCTTGGAAGCCATAAACACACACTTCTTTGTTGTAATGTAAAACTTCACTCTGCGCAGCACACTAAAAACGTCCCTCACATGCTGAAGATGTTGTTCGAGGGATGCACTATATATCAAAATATCATAAAATACATCACAACAAATCTACTAATAAATGACTGCAACAACTGATTCATCACTCGCATGAAAGTGCTAGGGGCATTAGACAAACTAAAAGACATCACTAGCTATTTATACAATCCCTCCCCAGTCTTAAAGGATATATTCCACTCATCACCATGCCTGATACGAATATAATAGTATCCACTTTTCAAATCCAATTTAGTATACACAGTAGATCTACTAATCTGGTCAAGCAAATCATTTAATCGAGAAATTGAAAAATGGTACTTGACAGTGATTGATGGTCCTGCTATTCACACACATATGTTGAAAGCCATCCTTCTTTGATATTAAAAGGGCATGTATAGCACAAGGGCTCATGCTCTCTCTAACGTGACCTTTAACCAACAATTCTTCAACCCATCGCCTCAACTCCTCAAGGCGCACATAGCTCATTCAATAATGTGCTCTGTTTGGCATTGTCGTTCAAGTCTTCAAATCAATATGAAGCTAAATATCACGCAAAGGAGGCACTTCGATTGGTATCTCTTCAGGAAAGTGCACGCTAAATTAATAAATGAGTGGAGCCACGGATTTTGGAATAGTATTGAATTCTGACACTTCCTTTCCCATCAACACATAACATTTTTCTGCTTCTAGAAGCTCCTCGTCAAGTCGAGCACGAGACAATAAGGTTGCAACTTCACCTGCGGGTTTGGTGGGGGGGGGGGGGCGTTCCACCGACTTTCTACAAGGTAGGAGCACAATTTTACTTCATTCGAACACAAAATTGTACGTATTAGCTCGCCCATCATGATGCACACCTCTATTATACTGTCACGGCCTACCCAACAACAAATAATCAACTCATTGCTTTGACATCACACCAAATAACATCTTTATATTTTGGACAAATGGAAAATGGAATAAGTGCCTTCACGGATATCAATACTTCACCCCCCTTTCTCTTCTCAAGTCATGACAATTTATAGGATTTAGGGTGCTTCTCAATTTGGATATTCAATTTTTTGCAGAGCTTCAACGGACATAACATTTCCACAGCTTTCTGCATCGATCACCATGCGACATACCTTACTTAAAACAATACAAGTTGACTAAAAAATATTACTCTGCAATCAATCATCGTCAGGTACCACATTCGGCATCAAACAGGAACGTCATACCAATAATGTCGTCCCAACATCTCCCTCCTCTCCATAAACCGGTCAAATCGATCATCCATCTTNGTCAATTGATCATCCATCTTTCAAAACTGTGCTCTATATCATGACCAAAAGCATTTTTTATGTGTACCTTTTTTTTCGGTGACATAGTTCCACAAGATCTACTTGGCTCTGTTACCAACTGATGCAGCGGATAACTATTAATTTCGTTGATTTGCACACGAATATTGGAAGTGAATATCGAATATGTTGATTCGCGCACGAATACCTGAAGTGACCTTCTACAACTTGTTGATTCAATGGGAGAATTACCAGGGAAGAGAAAAAACACCATGTTCCAAGAAGGAGATGACGACTAAAATAGCATTAACCAAAACTATCTTTTGTAACTAAACATAACACTTATATAGACTCAAACTCTAAAACTCAAATAAAAGAAAGAATCCTCATATCTGGATCTAATTCCTATCTTGTAATGAAAATAAAGAAATCCTACTAGAAAAAAGAAATTTGTTAACAAAAATCTTAATCAATAAAATAGGACGCTGATAAGACAAATTCCAACCCACATATATACCAAAAAATATCCTAAATATCATAAAAACAAAAATTTCCAAAAATAGTAAAATATGTTCTGATGCTTGGATAATGGCATAAAAGATAGATTTTAAGCCCAAAACTTGATGGTTATAGGTTCCTCTTAATAAACATAGATCTTCGAATTATACACGTGGCCACCGACAGAGCTTGATAATGAGTTTCGAGTTATAAGTTATGACCTACATAAAATTACTCTTTCAAACTCGCATCGATTTTGAAGGATAACAATTGTAAATTCACAACTAATATAACATGAATATTATATAAATAAATCTGGATTGTAAAAATTATAATTTCATAATTGTTATAAATGAATATTAGATGAATAGGTTAAATCTATGTCACATATTTTTTATTATGTTAAATATGTATTGTAATAATTATTTGAAGGATAACCATTATAAATTACGACTACTATAACATGAATATTATATAAATAAGTCTGGATTGTAAAAATTATGATTTCCGTAATTGTTACAGTGTGAATATTAGATGAATAGGTTAAATCTAAGTCACATATTTTTTAATATGTTAAATATGTATTGTAGCAAATATAAAATTGGAGTTAATATAATAATTATAATTAAGATTTGATAGTTGTTATAATATGAATTTGTCCAATTAATATGATTGATTAATAGCATTGGCCTAAACGGCCCTAGTATCGTTGACCCTATGGTAAGATACAGGCAGATAAATCATGGGGGGGAGGGGGGTATTTGTCCGAGCGCAGCCGCATTTTGCATGAAGAAGGTGTTAGCGCAACCGCGTTTGAAAAGGGTATTAGTCTCTTAATAGATTTAATTATCTTTTTGGAAGAATACATTATACTGTGTTCCGGAAGCGAACGACGCGGATGAGAGTCACTTAAAGCATAGCCCACGATGATGATAACGGGAAGAGGATGTCCACGCCCTACAAGATTAACGTAACGTTAAAGGGAACGCACCGAAAGATTTTCTGGTGGAGTCCTCTCTGTCGCTCAAGTCAAAAATCTTATCTTTTTCGGAGGACGACGAGGAATCAAATTTAGCTATCAGTTCGGAAAGCTTACCCTTTTTACCTAGATGCCGAGGCATCTTATATACCTGATGTCTTGGTCAACGTGTCCCCACATTCTCCTCCACGTCCCTTATCATCGGTTACTTGATATATATCTTATCTTTTGGTTACCGACCGCTGCGCTCATTAAGGCCTTAATTGTCGTGCGTTGTGGACAATAATTATCCGATAACTTTTCTGTTCTGGAAAGAGGAACGACTACTTGAAGTCGGGCTTTCTGAATCCTATGTCGATCTTTGGACTCCACTCTCCTGAGTCAGTCTCGGAGTCTCATCTCCCGAGCTGACCTTAGGGCCTTCATCCATTTTTCCAAGATAGTCTCGGGAGCCCGATTCCCAGTCTGACCTCAGCTTTCTTCCATTCTCCCGAGGTAGTCTCAGGAGTCTAATTCCTGGTTTGACCTTGGGGCTCTGATCTATTTTCCTGAGATAGTCTCGGTCTGAACTCGAAGATCTAGTTCGGCTGGTCCTGCCACGTAGCTTCCCCGTGCCACATGTCCATCCCTATCACAAGTCCCCCCTTCAAGTCTAATTGAAGGAAGTGTGGTTGACTAATTGTGCTGGTGGTACAATGAGGGGAAGCTAGACATCTACGGGATCCATATTGTCATTCCTTCTCTCTTGACGACTTGTTGAGTTCGAGGAATCGAAACATTCGTCCCTTGGCCCGAGGCGGTCCTTTGCATTAATCCAAAAGTCCCTGTGAGTTACGAGGCCTGGTAATAATAGATGTCCATCACCCATTAAGAGCGTATGGGGTATCTTAATGGTGAGGGAGCGTTCCAGCAAATAGAGTATTGTCATGTGGCAGGATCTTTTCTACTTGATTTTCATCTGATACGCGTCGTAGGGTCATACCAATCGACGATCATAAAGAGGGGTGATGCCTCTAGATATGTAGTCATGACCATCCACATGTCGTGCCCCTATTGTTCGCACGAGGATGACTTCTTCCCTATAAAAAGGGGAGGTGAAAGCGTCCTTCCATCTACTTGCATTGCCGATTATCATAGCTTGCGCATCCCGCTTCTGTCTACTAGATTCTTCTTTCGCTAGGGCTTCTTCTCCACCCGTAAGTTTCATTCAACTTCCATCTTCTTCTCCTTCTTTCATTCGAAGACATGGGCAAGGAGGTAAAGGGGAAGAGTGACTAGGGTAGGAAGGGAAGGCCCGAAGAGGAGAGGGCTTATCATTCGGAGTGGTACGAGGTCACTTCGTCTAAGCTTAAGTCTGCCGCCCTAAGAGCCGCCTGCGAGGCGTACGACATTCTGGCAAAGTTGGAGGTTAGGGTCCCCGGCATTGACCAGCCCCCCGTAGAGCCTCCCTTAGGGGTTTTCATCTTTTTCATAGGGCAGGTAGAATTTGGCCTGCGCTTTCCAATCCCTCCCTTTTTCATGGGCATCTCCCAATATTTCAATGTCTCTTTGCATCAGATGTTCCCAAATGCCTTCGCCCAGATGGGCGGGGCATTCATTCTCTTCAAATTATTCAACATACCCTTGACCCCCCATCCCTTCCATTATTTAATCCTTCTAAACTTAGCGTCTAGGGGGCCTTCAGTTTCACCGCCCGTCCAAGCCACAAATTCATCAACAGCCTCCCTTCCTCCCATAATGGATGGAAGGAGCGCTTTTTCTTTATGTGACTCGCTGAGCGCCCGTTCTGTCCGACACGTTGGCGTAAGGATCTACCTTCGCCTCCTGACCTGGGTGATTTCTAGCGAGATCAGGATACCAATAAGCTAGCATTCTGGCTGGATGGAGTTCTATGGACCTAGCCTGTTTCCTGCGAGGAGCTTCTGTACCGGGCTGGGATCAGCCCCAAAGTCATCCGTCTTAGCCCCACCTCCGTAAGTGCACTATTTTATTACTTACTCATCATGCTAATGACATTTTGTTATTTGTGTTGCAGGGAACATCATGTTTTCCCAACCCATGAGCAAGCTTCTTAAGTGGGAGCTTACGAAGAACAGGCCTTGGCTCCTCCTCCAGCTGCTCTACCCTCACAGCTGAACCTTCTGAGGGCTCCAAGCAGATCGCCGACGAGGAGCAGACGACTGCCAAACCCTTAGGCATCCAGGTGACCTCCCCTTCTTCTGTTCCTACTGAGGAGGGAGGTGGCGACAAAGAACTGCCCATCCAGGCTTCTAGGTTGGCGACAGAGCCCACTGGGGAGGCGAGCCAACCACCTATGTACAGGAGGAAGCTATGTACGAGAGGAAGCTGAGCGGAGGCCACCCTCCGACGTAGGGTTGTGACTGTCGTCCGTACTCTGTCATCACTGCTCCTGAGCGATCGAGTAGACGGAATGCTGCAGGTGTAACACCCCTACTCCATGACCTGTCCGGGGGATATCTCTATCTATCCCAGACTATCTCTGGAGGATATCTCTATCTGAGTGCTACCCCTACCCCATGTATATAAATGGGGGAGAGACCTCTCTCTCTCTTCTCCTAGTATATGGACTACTCAAGGAGGGACCTCTGCCTCCTACCACGCTCCGATTCACTAACCCATGAGTGCATGAGCGGAGCAGCACAGAGCACACTACCCATACCCCGTCAACCACTAACCCATGAGTGGTCGTATGGGTAGGTCAGTATGACTGTCGACCTGACGCACCCACAAAGGGGACCCCTGATCAACAGTGATGCACAGTGCACGATGATACATGACACTGGTCAAACATCATCCACTAACTAGTCCACCTATATCAACATGATATGCGAGGATCGTAGATAATGCACCATAGCCTAAGTCCTAAAGGTACAGGTATCACATGTCAGATCTAGCATAAACAATATCAGCAAAAGGTAGAACAAGTATATAACAATATATTACCCTACCGCTAAACATAGCATATCAAGCATATCAACTATGACTAATCTAGAAGATAAGTCAGAGGTACCCACCTCCGATATAGAAGTCTGCAAGCGTCGAGAACCCCCGTCCGAAATAGTATTCGAAATGAAGTAATGAATCTAATCAACGTCCTGTATATAAAATTAATAATTATTTAGCTAAAATCACATATGATATGTAGCTAAATAAATGTTAAAATTAAATAAAAACTAATCAATTAGCCTAGCATTTGTACGCTAATACCAAACCGAATTAATCACAAATCACCAGAACAAAAACACCTAAAAAGGAATTCACAGCAACATAGCTAATCAAAGAAACCCATGTAATCACCATGAACCTCTACTGTTTAATTTGAAATCTCAACCCCAAATTAATTAAACAACCTTGATCTAACCTGTGATCCGATTAGATTATCAACTAAACAAAACACTAACCAATTTACAGCTCACGACATGAAGCTGCAGGATCAACTAAGCCAAAAATAAACCACAACCGGATTCAAAACAACCTGCAATCTCACGGCAATGATGGGAAAAATCCAAGAACAGAGTATTCCTAACCTAATCAAACACTCGTTTGCTTCAGCTATCCTCCACACATGGCAGAAATCAATCGGGAAAATTGAAAATAGCTTCAACCCCTAGATCCATGATCAAGAACAGATTCCACATTCCAGTTTGATCCATAGAAGATTCAAATCGGAAAAACCCTAAGGAACCAACAAAAATGCTAATAAATCAAACTCACCTTCAATCGCAAATCAACCAGCGAGCAGATCAAGATCGCCCAGAGGAAGGTGGATCTTTGATAAACCAACGGTATCACCCCTAGATCCAAGAACAAACTCAAAACCCAACCAATCTTGCAATCCACCGAACAAATTCATGGACGGAACTCAAAAATCAGATATAGGGTTTAGATCATACGACTTACCTTCCCGTATCCTTGGCGATAGCGTGATCGGAAACAAGAGCTTCGTTCGACGCAGATCTCGGTCACAGAGTGAAGGCGATGGAGCTCAATGTGAAGGGAGGAAGAGGAGGTCACGGCTTCTCCGGTGTCTTGATCGCGCAAGGAGAGAAGGAGATCACCTTCGCTCGGGCAGAGGAGGATGAGAAGAAGAACGAGAGAGAGAGAGAGAGAGAGACGCAAATTCTGATCCGACCTCGATCACGTGACAGAAAAGAAATCGGGAATTTAAGGGATTTGGCCATTTTGCAATTAGGCCCCTCTTCTTCCAAATTCCCCACAGAAACCCTCAAATTCGGAAGTTTGGCCTTTTAACCCCTAAATCATTCCGTATTTTAACAGCCCGCCTGCGCCGAAAGGTAAAGGAGGCGGAGAAGGCAACCTCTCTGGGCCCTCGGCCAGTGGAGCTGAAGGAGGCCTCTGCTGAGGGCCATCCTTCTGGTGGAGCATCCAACACGAAGGAGGATATCTCGGGGCCCTCCAGAGTGCCCCTCGAAGCACCCAGCGTCCAACCCCTCTGCCACTCCAAAGGCACATCTTCTCCGAGGAGTCTCGAAGCCACGAGAGGGAGGACTACCGGCGCATCGGCTGGGCTAATCGTCAGTTTGCACGAGTCACTCCTCAAGGTAAAGGTCCAGTGTTTTCCCCTTATCATAATTTACTTTTCTAACTCTTGTTATTTGCTGTGGCAGGCCCTGCCCAATTGCCTTTTCCTGGGTAGCCACCTATCCTCCGAGCGGGAGACCGATGCCTTACGCCAACAGATAGTTGAATTAGAGGCAGAAGTCTTCCAGGCTCACGAGGAAGGTTTGATGCAGGCAGAGGTCAGCAAGGGTCTTCGGATTAAGGTGGAGCACTATCTGGACTCCTTGCCGGCCTCTAAGTCCTCCCTGCACAGCGCTCGCCACCAGGAGCACCTCCTATCAAAGCTGGCAACGACCCTTACTGGTGAGGTGAACCATTTAGCTCATGAGAAGGGACGCTCAGAAGAACGGGAGGCGAAGCTGTCAGAGGACGTCCACCTCCTACAAGAAGACTTGCAGCGGAACCAGTCGCAGCTCTGGGCGAGCACAGAGCGGCTCCAGGAGGCCCAGGCGGCTCGGGACTGGCTATCCTTCGAGGCAGCCGAGCTGAAGACTACTCGGGATGAAGATTTAGAAGAACTGCATAGATACAAAGCTGACAAAGAGTCCAGGCAGGCTAAGGCCGGGGTCAAATTCAAGGCCAGGTTCCTCCAATCCGAGGAGTTCGGCGATATCTTAGTTGGGCAGGTCTTGAAGTGCCTAATGCAGGGCTTTAACAGCGCCATCCAATAACTCCAGAGAGCTAAGGTGTTGAAACCAGAGGTGGACCTAAGCTTTTTGAGCATCGACCATGTTTGGGATGAGCTTCTGGCTAAGGACAAAGAACTATAGGGCTCTTCCCAATCCAGCGTTGTCCTTCATTTTTTGTATTTTTGTTTTATTTTTTATTTTTGCCTTTGAATGTACCTTAGATGTAATCTACAATTTTGAATGAAATACTTTTGTACCATTTTCTTCTGTACTCCAAGTTTGAATGAAATGTATTTTTCTTCTGCCCTTTTCTTGAATGGATGTACTCCCATTTTGAATAGAATATATGAATATATTTATCTTCTGCCTCACTTTCTTTTTATCTTCTGTACTTTGTGGGATGTACTCCAAATTGAATGGAATGTATTCGTCTTCTGTATTTTTTTCTTCAAATGTAATTCCAGCTGATGAAGAAAACCTTTTTGTCTTCTGTATCACTTTCTTTTTATCTGCTTGTTGCCCGTATGTTGCGTGTCGTTCTTCGTCCTTCTCCCGTATAGACCCCTTTTCACACATGTGAGGTCTAATGTTGAGGGAACAAGGACTGGGTGGACTAAGCCTCTTCACCACCTCGGCCAGGTTGATATCAGCACCTCAAGGGAGTATAGGTCCGGGTTGTTACCAACCCTGCCTCCTCAGCGCCATGCCTATGTCTACTTCTCTCGGACATCCTCAGCGCCATGAGATAGTAGAGACTTGGACTGCTCCTGGCCGGGCATCCTCGATGCCATGACCAAGCCTACTCGTCTCGGGCATCCTCGGCAGCACGAGACGGTAGTGACTTAAGCTACTCATGGTTGGGCAACCTCGGCACCACGGTCAAGTCTACCCATCTCGGGCAACCTCGGTACCATGAGATGGTAAGATCTTCGCCTGCTCCTGGCGGGGCATTCTCGGCACTACGATCAGGTCTACTCGTCTCAGGCATCCTCGGCACCACGAGACGGTAGTGATTTAGGATACTTTTGGTCGAGCATCCTCGGCACCACGACCAGGTCTACACATCTCGGACATCCTCGGCACCACGAGAAGCCAAGATCTTTGCCTGTTCCTGGTCGGGCATCCTCGGAACCATGACCAGATCTACTCGTCTCAGGCATCCTTGGCACCACGAGACGGTAGTGACATAGGCTACTCCTGGTCAGGCATCCTCGGCACCATGACCAGGTCAACACATCTCGGGCATCCTCTGCACCACGAGATGGTAAGATCTTCGCCTATTCCTGATCGGCCATCCTCTACACCACGACCAGGTCTACTCGTCTCGGGCATCCTTGGCACCATGAGACGGTAGTGACTTAGGCTACTCCTGGTCAGGCATCCTCGGCACCACAGCTAGGTCTATACATCTCGGGCATCCTCGGCACCATGAGATGGTAAGATCTTCGCTTATTCATGGTCGGACATCCTCGGCACCATGGCAAGGTCTACTCGTCTCGGGCATCCTCAGCACCACGACACGGTAGTGACTTAGGCTACTCCTGGTCGGGCATCCTCGGCACCACGACCAGGTCTACACATATCGGGCATCCTCGACGCCACGAGATGGTAAGATCTTCGCCTGCTCCTGGTCGGGCATCCTTAGTACCACGGTCAGGTCAACTCGTCTCGGGCATCCTCGGCACCACGAGATGGTAGTGACTTAGGCTACTCCTGGTCGAGCATCCTCGGCACCACGACCAAGTCTATACATCTCGAGCATGCTCGGCACTACGAGATGTTAAGATCTTCGTCTGTTTCTGGTCGGGTATCCTCGACACCATGACCATGTCTACACGTCTCGGGCATCCTCGGCACCACGAGACGGTAGGATCTTCGGCTCCTCCTGGTCGGGCATCCTAGGCACCACGACCACGAGATGGTAAGATCTTCTGCTCCTCCTAGCTAGGCATCCTCGGCACCATGACCAGACCTACTGATCTCATGCATCCTCGGCACCACGAGATGGTAGGATCTTCGACTATTCCTGGTCGGGCATCCTCGACACCTCGACCAAGTCTACTCATCTCGGGCATCCTCGGCACCGCGAGATGGTAAGATCTCTTGCATTTGGCTAGCACATCTGCCTTGACATTATCAACTTGGGATATCTTCTACAAAACAACTTCAGTGAAAGAAGACCTCAATTGTTCATAGATGGACACATACCTCTGTTGGCGCTCATTCTTAATTTCGAACTTGCCTTTTATCTGCTGAGCTACGAGCTGAGAATCTGAGTGTATGATAACCCGAGTAGCTCCCACTTGCTTGGCCGCTTGGAACCCCGATAGGATCGCCTCATATTCGGCTTCGTTATTGGTGGCTCGGAAGTGGAGTCGGATATATAGTTGTAGTGCATCTCCCCTGGGGGAAATCATCAGGACTACGACCTCGCTGTGCTTGTTGTTGGAGGAGCCATCAACATAAATTTTCCACGCTCCATCAACATCAGGTCCTAGGACAGCTTCGAGCATAAAGTCAGCTAGAGCTTGAGCCTTGATGGCAGTACGGGGGTGATACTTAATCCCATACTTGCTCAACTCTGTCGTCCACTTGATCAATCATCCCAAAGCTTCTAGATTGGTGAGGATGTGCCCGAGCGGGCTATTGGTGAGCACCACGATGTGATGCGCCAAGAAATATGGTCTCAGTCTTTGGGCCATCAGTACCAAGGCATAGGCCAGCTTCTCCAGGATAGTATACCGGGTTTCTGCATCTTTCAGGAGGTGCCCGAAGAAGTAGACAGGATACTGAGTAGTACCCTCTTCCAGAATAAGCGCAGAACCCATGGCTTGCTTAGTCGCGGACAGGTAGTCAAACAGTGGTTCTCCCTCTAGCGGCTTATATAGGATGGGGAGCTCAGAGAGATATGCTTTTAAATCCATAAAAGATTTCTCGCATTGATTATCCCAATCGAACTTGATGGCCTTCCTCAGGATTTTGAAGAATGGCAAAGTTCTATTAGTAGATTCAGAGATGAACCGGGACAGGGCGGTAATTCTGTCATTCAGCTGTTGTATGTCTTTGAAATTGTGAGGGGACGACATGTTGAGAATGGCTTACACTTTCTCTGAATTCTCCTCAATTCCTCTTCCAATCACCATGTACCCGAGGAACCGACCACTCTTCACCCCAAACAAATATTTAGCGGGGTTCAGTTTCAGCTTGTTGGCCCTTAAGGTGGCGAATGTTTCCTCTAGGTCAGCTATGATGTCCTTCCCCTTCTCCGTCTTGACCAGTATATCATCCACATACACCTCAATGTTCCTCCTGATATGGTGCAGAAACACCTTATCCATTATTCGCTGATAGGTTACCCCGGCATTGCGCAACCCGAACGACATGACATTGTAACACACTATAAAAAAATCAATGATTCAGGAATGAAATTTTGGGACAAATATTTTATGTCCCAGAATTGCAACAAATTTTATGACAAAAATTTTTTTATCGCAAATTAGGAACGAACTTAGTAATGAAATACGTTCGTCGTAATTTAGCAATAAAATATTTTTTGTCCCAAAAATTGTTGCAATTCAACAACGAATTTAAATATTCATTCCTAATTCTGCGACGAATCTGCAACGAATTTATTATTTGTTGCAAAATTTGTGATGAATAATAAATTCGTTGCAGAATTCCCTAAAAATATAATTATAATTATAAATCAGGGACAAATCCAAAATCAGGGATGAATCTATGGATTCACCCCTGATTCTGGGATGAATCCAGGATTCGTCCCAGAATCATGGACCCTGTTTCTGGGACAAATCTGTGGATTCATCCCAGATTCAGGGACGAATCCACAGATTCATCCCTGAATCTGGGACGAACCCTTGATTTGTCCTAGATTCAGGGACAAATCTAGGATTCATCCCAGAATAAAAAATAATTATAAAAATTTAATCGAGTCAGAAATCCAATCTAAAGATATTGAAATTACATGAAATAGATTCGTATATGTTAGTTCCCTTATCTTGATAATATAGATATGCTCATACATCATATTTTGATCCAATTTATAATATTTTTTTATTTCAAATTAACTTAATTAAGTTAACAATGTTTTAATTATAAATATAGTTGAGTTTAATATAGGTTAGAGTTACAAATTAACGTTAAAGAGAGTTCAGAATGATACAAAATTAGTTCTATGTCTTTGTGTAGCTCTCCTGATTATAAAAAAGTTATCAAACATTATTAAGGCCAAATATATTTATGGATGAGATTTTTTTTAATACCGAACTATTTAAAAAATCAAATTCGGATAAAAAATCACTAGTTTCGATATATTATTTCAAATTAATATTTGAGAGCACTTATAATTTTAGGAGAAGTAGATGAACACGTAGAAACTGGTTTCGTGTAATTCTGATATCTCTAGGTCGGATTTCAGACTCAGTTTACTTATTTATAATTAATTTTAATTCTGGGACGAATTCAGGATTCATCCCAGATTCTGGGACGAATCTGTATATTCATTCCAGATTTGGCGATGAATCTGTGGATTCGTTCCAAAATCTAGGATGAAACTTGGATTCGTCCCAGAATTAAAATTAATTATAAATAAGTAAACTGAGTCTGAAATCCGACCTAGAGATATCAGAATTACACGAAATCGGTTCCTACGCATTTGTTCACTTTTCCTGATAATATAGATATCCTCATACATCATATTTTGATCAAATTAATATTTTTTGTTTTCAAAGTTAAGTTAAACATGTAAATATTTTAATATAGGTTAGATTTACAAATTAACGTTAGAGAGTGTCCTGAATGATACGAAACTAGTTTTATGTATTTGTATAGCTCTCCGGATTATAAAAATGTTATCAAATATTATTAAGGTAAAATATATTTATGTATATGATTTTTTTTAACATGAAACTATTTAAAAAATTAAATTCGGATAAAAAATCATTGGTTTCGATATATTATTTCAAATTTATATTTGAGAGCACTTATAAATTCAGGAGAAGTACATGGAACACATAGGAACCAATTTTGTGTAATTTCGATATCTCTAGGTAGGGTTTCGGACTTAGTTTACTTATTTATAATTAATTTTAATTCTGGGACGAATTTGTGGATTCGTCCCAGATTTTGGGACGAATCTGTGGATTCGTTCCAGAATCTTGGACGAATCCTAGATTCGTCCCAGAATGAAAAATAATTATAAAAATTTAACCGTGTCGGAAACCCTACTTAGAGATATCAGAATTACACAAAATTGATTCCTACGTGTTCGCCCCCTTTTCCTAATAATATGGATATCCTCATACATTATATTTTGATCCAATATTTTTGTATTGAAAATTAAGTTAAATATGTAAATATTTTAATTGTAAATGTATATACAGCTGATCATGAGTTGAATATGAGTTAGAGTTACAAATTAATGTTAGAGATAGTTCTCGGAATGATACAAAATTACTTCTATGTGTTTGTGTAGCTCTCCTGATTATAAAAATGTTATCAAACATTATTGTGGGCAAATATATTTATGAATGTAATTTTTTTAATACCAAACTATTTAAAAAATCAAATTTGGATTAAAAAATCACTGGTTTCAATATATTATTTCAAATTGATATTTGAGAGCACTTATAAATTCAGGAGACGTAAACGAACACGTAGAAATCGATTTCGTGTAATTCTGATATCTTTAGGTAGAGTTTCGGAATAAGTTTATTATTTTTAATTAATTTTAATTCTGGGATAAATTCTGGATTCGTCCCAGATTTTAGGATGAATCTGTATATTCATCCCAGATTTGGCGATGAATATGTGGATTCATCCTAGAATTAAATGTAATTATAAATAATAAACTTAATCCGAAAACCTACCTAGAGATATCAGAATTATATGAAACCGATTCCTATGCGTTCGTTCCCTTTTGCTGATAATATAGATATCCTCATACATCATATTTTGATCAAATTAATATTTTGTGTTTTCAAAGCTAAGTTAAATATGTAAATGTTTTAACATATGTTAGATTTACAAATTAATGTCAGAGAGTGTTCTAAATGATACGAAAATAGTTTTATGTATTTGTATAACTCTCTTGATTATAAAATGTTATCAAATATTATTAAGATAAAATATATTTATGGATGTGATTTTTTAACATGAAACTATTTTAAAAAAATTAAATTCGGATAAAAAAATCATTAGTTTCAATATATTATTTGAAATTTATATTTGAGAGCACTTACAAATTCAGGAGAAGTAGACGAACACGTAGGAACTGATTTCGTATAATTCTGATATCTCTAAGTAGGGTTTCGTACTCAGTTTACTTATTTATAATTAATTTTAATTCTAGGACGAATCCTGGATTCGTCCCAGATTTTGGGACGAATCCGTAGATTCTTCCCAAATTTTGTGATGAATCCACCGATTCATCCCAGATTCTGGGGTGAATCTATGAATTCGTCCCAGATTTGGCGACGAATTTGTGGATTCGTCCCAGAAGGATGAATAGGCAAATTCGTTGCTAAATTAGGGATGAAATTTGGGACGAAAAAATTTCATCCCAAAATGACATTTTATAAAGCTTCCCATCCCCTTTATTTGCCCTAGACATGAACTTTAGGGTTTGGAGTGGCGACGGCGCGCGTGGAATCTCCGACGATCGATGGTAACATTCTCTCCCCTCTCTTTTCTCACCCTCTACAACTCCGGCGAGCCACCGGTGGCTCGCGTTGGCCGGCGGCTCGCGCTTGCCAGCGCCCGCGGGCCGTGGGCACCCCTTCGTGAGAGACATGGCCCCCTGGCGTCGTCCGCGGGTCGCTGGCGGGCGCCGGCAGCGGGTCACAGGAGGCGCCGACAGCGGGTCACAGGCAGCGCCGACAGCGGCCCGCGGGCTCCGCCGATTGCCAGCAGGCGCCGCCGGGCACCCCCATGCCATGGTTGTATGTTCACATATTTTGTATATTCTTAGTCTTGATCGAGTTCTCAGTCGGTTTAAAGATGTGAATATATTTTTTTTCTTTTTTGCCAACTGATGGGAATTGAACTTGTATAATAGGTCAGAAGCAACAGGAAAATCCTAAGTCAAGTTGTGTCATCCCAGGTATGTGCTAAAAAAATCTCTTTTTTTGTATAAAATGGACTAGAAGTTGATCTTATGCATATAGAATCATTCTTTTATTTTATCACATTTGGTTTGCTTAACTTGGTCTGACGGTCGTGCTGATTGTCCATGTTTCTTGCTCAAGTAGAACTGCTGCTTCAATTTTTCATACATTTGTTTTTAGTCCAAGAAATTGAATGGCTAACTAAAATTTTTTTGTTTGATGTTTATCCTTCACAAAGCAATTATGTCAAGCAGATGTTATCATATTTGAAGAATCATTGAAGAATTATTTAATCATATTTAAAGAAATATGATAGTTCTTTTACCAGCTGCTTATTTCTTTTACTTACTGCTTATTATAATTAATCGTTAATTTTATATATATATTTTTTAGTAATAGTTATTCATGTTATTATAAATTTGAAATAGAGAAAATGCAGAATGAAAGAATATGGATGTATAAAAAGAATTTGTTGGTGCAAGTTGCATCAATGGTATTCCTCTTTAAGTGTTTTAATGTTTGACAATACACTTAAGTCAGTGATACATTGAACAGACAAAGGGGAGTAAGAGAGAAGTGACCAAAGCTGAAGAAAAGTCCTAGTTAATCTAGGCATCGAAACCCTAAGACCTAACGAAGGGCTGTTAGGCACCTAGCGAAGGGCTGCTAGGTATCAAAACCCCAAGTCCTAGCGAAGGGATGCTAGGCACCTAGCGAAGGGCTGCTAGGTATCGTAACCCTAAGACCTAGCGAAGGGCTGCTAGGCACCTAGTGAAGGACTACTAGGCATAGAAGACCTAGCGAAGGGCTGCTAGGCACCTAGCGAAGGGCTACTAGGCATAGAAGACCTAGCGAAGGATTGCTAGGCACCAGGCGAAGGACCGCTTGGTAACAAAAGACCTAGCGAAGGGCTGCTAGGCACCTAGCGAAGGATTGCTAGGTAATGAAGTCTTGGTCCAAGGGACTAAGCAACTTAGCTGAGCGATGACTAAGGACAGGAGTAGAGACGGGTTGGGGTTCGGGCGTCTCGAGATCCGGAGTAATCGGAAGCTAAGTAAAAGTCCACCCGAAGGGCTGGGTGGCAACCGTCTCCTGAAAGGAGTAGGTGAAGGGCGAGTTCTCGGGGATAGGAACTCGTGCCGGTTCGACCTAGGGTTTCGTGCAAATCCGAAGTCCGAACCAAGTCCTTAAGGCTAACATTATATGTATCTATGCTTTGTGTTTGTGTATCTTGCAGGTAACAAGAACCGGAGACAAAGCAAGCCTTGCAGTGTTAATGCAGGGTGTTGCCCCAGTGTTGGGGGCGCCCCCAGTGTTGGGGGCGCCCCCATGCAACCAGGGCGCCCCTAGCAAGGGGGCCCCCCAGGCAGTAGTAAAATAGCAGTTTTCGTGAAGCAGGGTGACAGGTGTCAACCGGGGCGCCGGAGCGTCCGGGGCGCCCTGATTAGTAGCTGTTTTGCTGTTTCGAAGCCAGAACACAGGATAAGCCTCCACGGGGCGCCCGGAGCATCCGGGGCGCCCTGGTCAAAGATCTTATGCCCCGCGGCGAGGTAGGCGCAAGGATAAAGTTTGACCGAGTATTCCGGGGCGCCCCCAGCGTCCGGGGCGCCCCCAGGAGGCCTATATAAGGGGCTTCGACCCCTCTGCTTCAGATACAACTTCCAAGAGCGATTCTGATCATTCCGACCGACGACAACGCGCTAGAAACAAGGCTCTACGACCGGGAGGCTCCAGGAGGAAGTCCGCGGTACTTCGGAGGTCCAGATCGGCCAAGTTTCATATTTGTGTTCGGTTTGCTTTTAATTATTACGCACATTAATTTTCAAAACCTTTTTTGTAATTGCAAACTGTAAGACGGGTTTTCTCCGCCTCCAGAAATTCCGGAAAGGAGACCAATAGTGGACTCACACCGAGTACATAGGCCTTGGACGTACTGACCCAGGGGAGTCGGGAACCAAGTAAATAAATCCCGCGTGTCCTTCTGTTCTGCATTTATTTTTCTGTTTTTACATTTCCGCTGCGCTACTAATTTTCTAAGTCTAGAACGAACGAGTTTTTCACGAGGTTTCCGCGAATAATTTCCACGGTCGATATTCACCCCCCCTCTATCGACGGCACCAGTCCTACAAGTGGTATCAGAGCCGAGCCGCTCTTCACCGGACTAACCGCCGACGGAGCAACGACGCCAGGAGTTGAGGGGGAGCCCAGGGGTGAATCAGGTATTTTTAGTTTAAAATGTCCAATTTTAAATTGCATATTATTTGTTTCAAGTGCAGGGAGAGAGGGCACTACAAAAATCAGTGCCCTACTCGTAAGAATCGTTCGTTACCGGCGGCAAAGGAGGTACCAGCGCCAGGAGTCCGGAAAAACAAAAATCACATCAGATGTTTCAAATGCGAGAAATACGGGCACTACAAAAATAAGTGTCCGGCGAAGGTACGTAAGATTTACGTTCCAAAAGTTTTACAATTTCCTGCACTGTCCTTAGATAATTCAGTCAATTTTTCTGTTAAATTAAATTTACTGCATAGTAGATTAAATATTTTGCATGAAAAATTAGAAAATACGGATATGATTAAAATATCCAAAATTAACTATTTAATTATTGATACCAATTCAATAATTGCTAAGATTAATTCTGATATTAAATCTAAAATAAATTCTGATAATTCTACAGATAATGATACAATTAATTCTGGATCTAAATCTGAAACTAAATCCGAATTCAAATTTGAAAATCCTAAGGATAAAATTGAATTCAAAAATCTTAAGGATAATTCTAAGTCAGAAAATCCTTCAGATAATTACAAATTCAAATTCGAAAATCCATTGTATAATTCTAAATTCGAATTTGAGAATTCTAAATTTAATCCAGAATTTAATTCAGAAAATCTTAAAGATAATTCAGAAATTAATTCTAAAAATTATAAGGATAATTCTAAAGATGATTATAAGGATAACTCTGAAGATGATAACTCTTTAGATAATAATTTAATTATCCCCTTACATAATCCTGAAACCTTAATTAGTGACCCAATTTACTCCACCTACTGTAAGGATATTGAAAAATCAAATCTTAAAGAGGATATGGAACTATCTAAGATAAAGGTCATAATCAATAAAAATTACAAAAATTCAAATAAATCAAAATTATTAGAAAAACTTGAAAAGAAAGATAAAAATGAAGAAGAAATTTTTGAAATAATGAAAATGATGAATTTAAACCCACAATTATTAATTAATCATAATAATCTTAAATTAAACCTTAATTATCTTCGAATTAATTCAAATTAAATACTAATTAAATCTTAAATTAAAACTTAATTAATTTCGAATTAATTCAAAATAAATCTTAATTAAATTAAATTAAATTAACTCTTAATTAATTTCAAAATAAATCTTAATTAAATTAAATTAAATTAACTCTTAATTAATTTCAAATTAAATCTTAATTAAATTCAAATTAAATCTTAATTAAATCCTAATTAAATTCAAACAAAAATTAATTAATTCTTAATAATTTAAATTCAAATTAATTAATCCTTAATAATTCAAATTCAAATTAAATAATTCAAATTAATTAATTAAATCTTAAATAATTCAATTAAATTCAAATTAAACTTAAATTAAATCTTAATTAAATCAATTTAATTCAAATTAAATTCAAAGTAAAATTAAGTTGAATTGAAATTAAAACTTCAATTAAATTAACTTCAATATTAATCCTAATCAATTAATTTCTAATTAATTCAACCTCAATTAATTCGTAATTAACCAGAATACAACTAAAATCTTAAATAACTTAAACTCAAACTAAAATTTTACCCAAAGTGTAACAATTAAAATTAATAACATTAAATATGTCAAAGTGGGTTGACATATTCGCGGGTTCACTCGACATGTATCAAATCGGGAATTTGATACATTTTAGAAACTTAAATAAAATTATTTGACTTGTTTGACTCATGCATAACTGCCATGACATGCATTTGCTATTCTTTTAAAATATATGACATGTCATGCATATTTAAATTTTATGCATATATTAGAACGGCTATAGGAAAAAGAATAATTGAAACTTGATCAACCTAGTATTGGGTGGCAGTGAGATGATAGTACGTTGGGAAGCCAATTCTAATAAGATCAAGTTCACTTGATCTCTTTAGACTGGTGAAACTAGCCGAAGCTACCGATCCAAAACCCAAACTAGTTAGACCAGAACTTTTTCAAAGATTAATTTTGAAAATGAAACTTCATTAAACGGCTTTGTCAAGGAAAGGGTGGATGATCCCATAAGGCTACGGCCAAAGAAGGCCTAGTGCCTCGCCAAGACCTGGAAGCCAATTTTTGAATTTCAAATTCAAATTATTCTTTGTTAAATTCAAATCTAACACAAGCTTCAATTAATTCTTAGAGTTAATAAATTAAGAAAAATAAATCAAGCATCTCACAATACACCTATAAGGCAACAATGCTTGTTGTATTGATACATCTAAAATGGGTGAGATGTTAAGGACTAATGAATTGAAAAATATTTTTCAAAATTGTTTTTCAAAATTATTAGAATATTTTCATAAAAATATATTTTCAAAATAGTGCTTCAACATAATAATGTTTTTATGGAATTCATGCTTGTCTGGTTGAATATACATATTATATGTTTTTCAAAATTATATCTTTTCAGAAATTGTTTGACTCACGCAATTAGACACAAGCCTCTTAGGACAACACTAAAGTTCCTTAAGGCACTTAGATAGAGTCAAACGGTGTTGGATGCAGGGGGAGTGTTTTGTTCTTTTTAATAAAAAAAATTATTTTTTGAAAACTGCACCTTAATTTGCATTACATCTGTTTTCAAAATTATCTTCTTTCCAAATTGTAGCTTCAAAATTTATCTACTTAAAAATTATCGCTTCTTTGACTTTGATAAACCCTAAAGACACAGAGGAAAGGTCCACTTTATGATCTTCAAGGACTCCTGGGACGTGTCAAATTTAGGGGGAGTCAAAGTCAAAAGAAGAATTTCATAAAAAGTTTTTTTTAATTATCCATTTTTCTTAAATAATTCTTCTTAATCTGAATCAAACCTTAAGACTCAGAGGAAGAGTACTTGTGGTCAACAAGCTTCCCAGGACTGAGTCAAGTTTAGGGGGAGGTCAAATTAAAAGACTTATTTTAATAACATGTTTTCATATTTTCAAAATCTAAGTCTTTCAAAATACTATTATTCTATTTGTTAAAATTTGTGTGACTTATGAAATTATTTTTGAAATAATATTTACTTGGGTTGGAGAATGTCCAGGACACTTAGGAAAATGTCCTTGTAGTCAACAAGGTTTCCCAGGATAGTGTCAGACTGGAAAATAAACCAAGTCAAGTAAAATATTGAGTCTTCAAAAGTTCACACATTTTTCTAATTGCACTAGCATATATTTTCAAAAGTATTATCATTTTTTTTAAATTCTGTTAATATTTACTTGAGTTTGAAAAATTTTCAGGACACTTAGGAAATTGTCCTTGTAGTTAACAAGGTTTCCTAGGATTGTGTCAGACTGGAAAAGAATCCTAGTCAAGTAAAATATGATGTTTCAAAAAGTACTTATGTCTTTCAAAGCCTAATATTCTTTCAAAAGTACTTAATTTAAAATATATATATATATATATATATATTATATATATATATATATATATATATATATATATATATATTTCAAAAGTACCTACTCTTTTCAAAAAAAAAATAGGTACTTATATTTTTCAAAAATTACTTATTATTTTTCAAAATATCATTTTTCAAAAACTACTGACTCTATTATTTTCCAAAAGTAGTTGCATGCCTCAAAGATCATCTTTCAAAATATCTGACATTTTCTCAAAAACATTGTCTAAGTTGTCTAAGTTCAAAATACTTAAGTATTAGTTTTTGGTATCTTTCAAAATTTTATACTAAGTATCTTCAAAAATACTCTCATTATTGGTGCAAGTATTATTTTTGATGTATGACAAAGGGGGAGAGGTGTGCTTAAGTTAGAAAAATTTTTCTCCCAAAGATCAAAAATGTAGTTTCAAAACTTTTTCCATTTTTTTCCCAAGGATAGTGATTTAGCCCCTTTAAACCAATCTAACTTAAGTTATTGTCAAACATCAAAAAGGGGGAGATTGTTGGTGCAAGTTGCATCAATGGTATTCCTCTTTAAGTGTTTTAATGTTTGACAATACACTTAAGTCAGTGATACATTGAACAGACAAAGGGGAGTAAGAGAGAAGTGACCAAAGCTGAAGAAAAGTCCTAGTTAATCTAGGCATCGAAACCCTAAGACCTAACGAAGGGCTGTTAGGCACCTAGCGAAGGGCTGCTAGGTATCAAAACCCCAAGTCCTAGCGAAGGGATGCTAGGCACCTAGCGAAGGGCTGCTAGGTATCGTAACCCTAAGACCTAGCGAAGGGCTGCTAGGCACCTAGTGAAGGACTACTAGGCATAGAAGACCTAGCGAAGGGCTGCTAGGCACCTAGCGAAGGGCTACTAGGCATAGAAGACCTAGCGAAGGATTGCTAGGCACCAGGCGAAGGACCGCTTGGTAACAAAAGACCTAGCGAAGGGCTGCTAGGCACCTAGCGAAGGATTGCTAGGTAATGAAGTCTTGGTCCAAGGGACTGAGCAACTTAGCTGAGCGATGACTAAGGACAGGAGTAGAGACGGGTCGGGGTTCGGGCGTCTCGAGATCCGGAGTAATCGGAAGCTAAGTAAAAGTCCACCCGAAGGGCTGGGTGGCAACCGTCTCCTGAAAGGAGTAGGTGAAGGGCGAGTTCTCGGGGATAGGAACTCGTGCCGGTTCGACCTAGGGTTTCGTGCAAATCCGAAGTCCGAACCAAGTCCTTAAGGCTAACATTATATGTATCTATGCTTTGTGTTTGTGTATCTTGCAGGTAACAAGAACCGGAGACAAAGCAAGCCTTGCAGTGTTAATGCAGGGTGTTGCCCCAGTGTTGGGGGCGCCCCCATGCAACCAGGGCGCCCCCAGCAAGGGGGGGCGCCCCCAGGCAGTAGTAAAATAGCAGTTTTCGTGAAGCAGGGTGACAGGTGTCAACCGGGGCGCCCTGATTAGTAGCTGTTTTGCTGTTTCGAAGCCAGAACACAGGATAAGCCTCCACGGGGGCGCCCAGAGCATCCGGGGCGCCCTGGTCAAAGATATTATCCCCCGCGGCGAGGTAGGCGCAAGGATAAAGTTTGACCGAGTATTCCGGGGCACCCCTAGCGTCCGGGGCGCCCCCAGGAGGCCTATATAAGGGGCGTCGACCCCTCTGCTTCAGATACAACTTCCAAGAGCGATTCTGATCATTCCGACCGACGACAACGCGCTAGAAACAAGGCTCTACGACTGGGAGGCTCCAGGAGGAAGTGCGCGGCACTTCGGAGGTCCAGATCGGCCAAGTTTCATATTTGTGTTCGGTTTGCTTTTAATTATTACGCACTTTAATTTTCAATACCTTTTTTGTAATTGCAAACTGTAAGACGGGTTTTCTCCGCCTCCGAAAATTCCGGAAAGGAGACCAATAGTGGACTCACGCCGAGTACATAGGCCTTGGACGTACTGACCCAGGGGGTCGGGAACCAAGTAAATAAATCCCGCGTGTCCTTCTGTTCTGCATTTATTTTTTTGTTTTTACATTTCTGCTGCGCTACTAATTTTCTAAGTCTAGAACGAACGAGTTTTTCACGAGGTTTACGCGAATAATTTCCACGGTCGATATTCACCCCCCCTCTATCGACGGCACCGGTCCTACAGAATTTTCCTAATCGTCGGGGTTTAACTGATGAGTTTAAAATTAGGTTGACCCAATTTCTAAATTTTGCATCTAGTCAAGTTGAGTATATGGATGACAATAAAATAAGGTGTCTATGTAAAAAGTGTCACAATGGTAAATTCTTACTTAGCGATCAAGTTGAAGAAGATCTTTGTCAATTTGGTTTTATCCTGAATTATTATAATTGGACATCCCATGGTGAACCGTTTATATTTGATGATGATTTTGAACGAAATATACGAGTTTCAGTTGGTGGTGATTAGAGTTATTATAATCAATTAAATCCATATCAGAGGATGGTAATTGATGCAACGGGTAAGGCTTGGCATTGATACTCTGCCATGGTGAACCGTTGATACCCCCGCTTTGTTCCACTGTTTGTAAGGCTTGGCGTCTGCGTCCTTAGACCTCTTCTTCTTCAGGGTATAGCACTCCTCTGTAAAGTGCGTTGTACTGCCGTGGAAGTCGCAGTACTTCTTCGGTGGTTCGAGTTCTGCGGTGTCGATCGTCTCTATCAACCTCTGCTTGCTGGCCCAGTGATCCTTCTCGGAGCACGAATCTTTTGCTCGAGCTGGTTCGGGTGGCTCTCTCATCTCGAATTGTACCGAGATTTGGATAGGGACTCTCGTCGAATCATTACGACGGGCGTGCTGCACCTCTTCGACGTTGACATGCTTGACCGACCGCCCCAATAAGTTGTCAAAGCTAGACGGTGGCTTCTACACCAACAACCGAAAGAAATCACCTTCAGAGAGTCCTTGCGTGAAGTCGCTGATAAGGATCTCTTAGGTGGTGGTTGGAATGTCCTGAGCTACCTGATTGAACCACTGGGTATAATCATTCAGCGGTTCTTTGATTTTCTGCTTGAGGGCGAACAAATTCAACGTCATCTTCTAGTATCGCCGGCTGCTAGCGAAGTGGTGCTGGAAGATGGTTCTAAACTCCAGAAAAGAGTTTATTGAATTTTGAGGCAGTCGCTGGAACCATCTCTGGGCGGCCCCTGATAAGGTGTTCAAGAACACCCGACACTTTACACCATCTATGTATTAGTGTAACAGAGCCGCGTTCTCGAACTTGCAGATGTGGTCCTTTGGATCCGTCTTCTCATCATAATCAGCAATTCGTGGACCGCAAAATTGCTTAGGCATGGGATCCGCTATGATGTCTGGAGAAAAAGGGGTAGACGGAGACTTCATGAGGGCTTTGGAGGCCTCGATCTTCCTCGGCCCCTCCTCCTGCCGTAAAGCGCTGGAGGCGGCAGAATGTGCCCTCTCCATTTCTCCCAATGAATCTCGCCAGGGCGCTGGAGCTGTCATTGCCAGTCCCGCCGGTGGCGAGACGGATCTTCGATTCTAGTGATTCAAGGCCGACATTCTTGGGATTTCGGCCTACACCGAAGTCGCTCATCGTGAGGCGGCTTGCTCGATCTGATGTTGCTTGAGTGCTCCTCTGATGGCGTTGGCGACTAAACGGTCCAACTCCTCCCACATCAGGATGATGGGTTGTTCCTCTGGCTCTGCCATCACGGTGCTCCTTCTGATGCTTTGATGTTTCCCACAGACGGTGCCAAACTTGTTCCGGAAGCGAACGACGCGGATGGCGAGTCACCAAAGTGCAGCCCACGACGACGGTGGCGGGGAGAGGATGTCCATGTCCTGCGAGATTAACACAAGCGTTAAAGGGAACGTACTGGAAGATTTTCCGGTGGAGCCCTCTTCGACGCTCAAGTCAGAAACTTTATCTTTTTCGGAGGACGACAAGAAATCAAAATTTGCTATTAGTTCTGAAAGCTTACCCCTTTTACCTAGATGCCGAGGCATCTTATATTCCTGAGGTCTTGATCACACGTGTCCCCACGTTCTCCTCCACGTCCTTTAATCATCGATTACTTGATAGATATCCTATCTTTTGGTAGTGGTCGCTGCACTCATTAAGGTCTTAATTGTCGCGCGTTGCGGACAATAATTATCCGATGACTTTCCTATTCTGGAAAGAGGAACGACTACTTGAACTCGGGCTTTCTGACTCCTATGTCGATCTTTGGGCTCCACTCTCTTGAGTCAGTCTCGGAGTCTCATCTCCTGAGCTAACCTCAGGGCCTTCATCCATTTTTCCGAGATAGTCTCAGGATCCCGATTCCCAGTGTGACCTCGGGGGCTTTCTTCCATTCTCCCGAGGTAGTCTCGGGAGCCCGATTGCCAGTCTGACCTCGAGGCTCTGATCCATTTTCCCGAGATAGTCTCGGTCTGACCTCGGAGCTCTGGTTCGGCGGGTCCTACCACGTAGCTTCCCCGTGTCACGTGTCCATCTCGGGATGCTCATCCCTATCAACTGCTTTTAGTGAAGCTGAAAAGATTACTTTAAGAATGGAGGTTGAACATATATTTGTGAAACTCGTATTCGTTGTAAAAAAGGATTCTTTGATGAAAATTCTCAAGATAAACCAATATAAGGAGCTGAAGAATATTTTCGAATAAATTATTTTTTACAAATAGTTGATAATGATCTTTCTTTACTCAAGACAAGATTTGAGTAGTTTCAGAAATATGAAGAGACTTTTAGATTTTTATTTATCTTGAACAAGTTGAAAGATGGAGATGATAAGAGTTTGAACAATTCATGTACTGCACTTGTAGATTTATTGAAACATGAAGATGATTTTGATATTAATGCACTTGAACTATTTTCTGAATTGCAATTACTCAGAAAACATTGTCGAATTGGATTACCAAACCACTTGAAGTCTTAGAGTATGTCAAAAATTTGCTTAGTACTACAAGCGGCATATTGACTTGGTATGTGGGTTTCTGATCATGCCCCACAGGTATGCTTTTGTATTTGTTATGTACTCTACTTTTCGGAGACTGTATACCTTGTTTCTATCTGCTTTAATTATCTTATTTATACCATGCATTTATCTGTTCACTTTATTCGCAGAGTTTGACCCCGAACTCACCACTGTTTGCTTCCCTTTCTATTTCAGGTAGTAGATAGCTACGTTTCGTGCCGCCAAGAGAGGGCTCATCTGCCAGTCTCATAGGGTCAAGTAGGTTTGGTTTGTTTCATGTTTTGTATTTTCGTATTCGTTATATTTGTATTTATTCCTGTTGGACTTTTGTTTTGCTTGCATTGGTTGTACGGAGTTATTATGCTTATTATTTATAGTATGGATGTTAGTAATTGCGTGGATGCGATTTTTATTATTTTAATATGGTTGTTGTTGGTCGTTTGAGGCTGTGCTTATTTATTGTGTAGTGAGTGTATATATTAAGCTTCATATTGTCCACCGTACGATTTTATTTAGTTGAATTTAACATTAACATTGCCACGTTTGTCATATAATCATCACAATTGCTCCCACCATGATGATATTCGATCTTTGAGTTGGAAGACAACCAATTTAACTTTTACACGATCGGATACTTCCTGATAATAAAATATTCTTTCCAATTAACAAATTCCTCTACTTATATGTAATGTATTATAAAACTCGGGCATATCAACCCAAAAATCAATCTCTATATAATGCTCCTCTCGACCACGACATTTCCTGAACTGAGCACGCTTGTGATATAAGGTTTTGAAAGCATAACCATAATCACTATCAAAGATCTCACAGTCTTCAAAATCCCGCATCGCCAAATGCTTAATTAATTTTGTAAATTATCTCTGTAAATCTTTAATCTTCATATCTTGGATGTTACGATATATTACGGTACAGGGGTTCCTCAATCGGAATCTACCTATACGATCATGATCATGACCCATTGAAGAAGATGTTGAGGCTCTAATATCAACTGACGCTAAATAGAATTGTGATTATACATAAAATAATCTTCTAAAATATGTTGTTTCACAAGAATATCAGGAAATAGGAAAAATACGATAGGAACGAAAATATTATTTATCCAAAAATTAACTCTAATATCAACTAAATAATTATTTAAATAAATTTAAAATTCTAAGATACAAAAGGCCAAAATAACCTTAGAAAAAAACTTTTAAAAAAGAAAAAAAAATCTTCTAATCCTCTGCATATGTTTATCATCCCATAGAGTAAAATATTATACAGTGCATCATAAATACTTAGGAACCAATAAAACATGGTTGTCACTGCACCACGAAGGCTTTTTCATGCTTTTGCCCAAGATTTAGAAGAAGATATTCGTCATAAACAGCTGTCCAGACTAATCTGTACTAATTGAATTATTGAACTACTGTTGCGTTTTTTTGTGCGTGTGTGTGCCTCTTGGATTTGTCCTCCAAGCATTAATGTGAAGCGTCACTCATGGCGCCTGACCCTATCAATAATACGAAATAAAAATATGATCTGTTGACTTAAATTTTTTTTTAGTCTCAGACGTTT
Source organism: Boesenbergia rotunda (assembly GCA_024364735.1). Lineage (NCBI taxonomy): Eukaryota > Viridiplantae > Streptophyta > Magnoliopsida > Zingiberales > Zingiberaceae > Boesenbergia > Boesenbergia rotunda. Next base: position 23,536 of record JAGFNQ010005889.1, on the reverse strand, counting down.
TATCTCATTAATAAAAATCATGATTTATCCTCTTTGAACACTTATGAGGCCGGAATCAGAAGTCGCTAAGGTGATGATTTTTACAACGAAGCGCCACCCATGGGTTCTTCATTGTACTTTGAAACGATAAACTTGAGCCTGACTTTTCAATTAAGGTTACTTTTCATAGAGGGAAAAGGGTAATGTGTCTTGTAATATGAGCTATGATAAGTGAAAAAAATTTAATGAAATATTTAGTAAATAATGTGATATTTTGTATGCACATTTTTAATTATCGTTCGGACATCGTTGACGGCCTCCGCCTGTGGCTCCAAATCAAACTATACCCTGGGGGCACGTTAAATCCGTCAGGGATCGTTGCATGTAAAATATCACATTATTCATGAGTTTTTTTTTAAAATTTTTATATTACAAAAATTAATTAAAGTGTTATAATTTAGATTACAAGACCAACAATATATAATCTCAATTACATTACAAATTCGATTATATTATAAATTAAATTATATTACCCCTAATAAAATAGAACCTAATTTATTTATAAAAAGGCGCTATTGCGATGGCGATAACAGTAACAGGATGCACTGGTTGTTGCTTAGAAATTCAGAAAAGTAGTCCGTATAAATTCAAAAGTGTTAAACAGTAGAATTCATTAATAAAGATTAATCTGTCTAACTATTGTTTTTATTGTCTATTCAGAAACAGTGGTTTTTTTTATTTTTTTAAACATTTAAGATTATTTCATAATTTTAATATAATTTTTTTTGTACAATTTTCATTATTATTAATTATTTTTTTTTTTTTTGTATTATATTGTCTTAATTAATCTGCTTTGGCATAATATATAGTCGAAGGAAGGGGCCTGATACCGGCGGGCATCGCGAGTGCACGCAAGCTGTTGCCGCTCGGCTGAGTGTCGTGGCGGACATCCAGACGACAAAGGCCGCGCCTGTCGACTCACTGGCCGGACACCGCTCCTACGTCACGCGACTCACCAAGGAGTCCGGTGCAGCGCCGCGACGCCGCCGTCGCCCGCACGGAAGCTCGACGCATGTTCAGAACGCGGCATGCGGAAGCTTGCAGAAGTCGTCCGATGCGAGGGCTGACAGCGGTGAGCGGTGAACGTGCGGGGGCGGGCCAGCACGCGGGGGGGAGCGGGGGGGGGGCATGTAATCACGCGAGCACGGTCGACTATTGGGAGGGGCACGATACAGTGCCGAGCACGGGGGGGGGCTGTGAGGGCGGGGGGCGGGCAGACGGGGCGGGCACGCGTGGGACGGGGTGGAGGCGGCGATGGCGCTTGACTTAGACAAGGAGGCCTTTGAGGCCATGGTTGAGAAGTCAGCCAACCTGAAAGGGGTTAGGCTGGGAGCGGAGGACGTGGCGGAGGCGGTGGCGTACCTCGCCGGCGACCAGTCCAGGTACGTGAGCGGCGTCAATCTGCTGTTGGACGGAGGATTCACCATCGCCAAGGGATTGGCGTAGATGGCACCGAAGCTACCTATCGACGGACTTCACGTCGATCGATCGCACTCCGACTGCAACAGCCAGCTCCCGTTGAATAATTGTCACGATCTACTTAAATCATCATCAATAAAATTAAATAATTAATTATGCAAACGGACAAGGAAAAAAATAATTATTGTAATAATTACTAAATGTTATTGAATAGACTAATTTTTAATACAGTGAATAATTATAAATTTTGTTAATTCGTTGATGAATATAGATTATCGAATTTATTCATTCACTTACAATATGGGAGGCGAACTTTTATAATTTATTTATTCAAATAGAGAATATCAAAAAATAAGAAAATCATCATAAAATAAGACAGTTACAACTAGACATGATGCTTATATAGACTTCAACATAAGACTCAAAAAAAAGAAAAAAATAACCTCAATTTCTATCTACAAAGAAAAAAATAAAATTTTAACATAAAAAGAAATTTCTTAAAAAAATTCTAATCAACAAAACAACATACTTATATAGACAAATCATAACTCATACATATCAGAAATATCAAAAATATCCTAATATCATAAAAATTAAAATTACCAAAAATAGTAAAAATATATCTGGAGGCTCAAATGAGGGGTCTAAATGGTGGATTTTGGGCATGAAACTTGACGATTACAGGTTTCCAGGTCATAAACGTAGATCATTGAATTCTACACATATAGTCAAAGATAATTCCTCATTTCGAATCCTGAGTCAAAAGTTATTGCCTCTAGAAGATTACTCTGTCGAACCCGCATTATTCTTCCTTGGTGGAGAAAATTCGTCCACGAATTATTGGACACTTCACTATCAGAAGAATCACCATGGAAGGGAATTAAATGCTTCACATTAAAAACATCAGCAATACGAATATAACTAGGCAGCTTCAAACGATATACATTGAGGTTTATCTTCTCAATAATCTCGATCAGGTCAATGTTCTTGGCTAATAATTTGTTGTAATCCCCAAAGAAAAAATGATCATTAGATAAAACTACCCACATAAAATCCTGAACATCAAACTCCAAGTGTTAGGGATTTTGGTCTGCAATGTATTTGTACTTTGAATTGGATTTATATAGATGCTCATGAACTGCTTTTTGGACTACTTGCAGGTTATTCACAAAATCCGCAACTTTACTGTATATCATTGTCTTGCTAGGCAACAATATCAAATTCAATGGACCTCAAGGCTGCATTGAATAAACCACTTGGAATGGGCTGAAATCAGTACAGTGATGCACTACATGGTTATGAGCAAATTCTGCCTGACATAGTTTTTGATCCCAACTTTCACATGATCTCCTACTAAGCAACACAATAAATTGTCAGGTGATCGATTCACAACCTCTATTTGACCATCGATTTAAGGATGATAGGCATTACTAAAATTTAATTGTATATTAACCATCTTCCACAAGTTTCACCAAAAATGACTAAGGAAATAAGTGTCAGATTTGACACAATGGTCGTCAGAAGGCTATGAAGACGATAGACATCTCGAAAGAATAATTGTACCACATTAACAACATCAGTAGTCTTCTTGCAAGGGATAAAGTGAAAAACCTCGTTAATCGTTTTTGCAAGGGATAAAGTGAACCATTTAGAAAATCTATCAACGACAACAAAGATAGAATCACTATCTCGTTGGGTACGTGGAAAACTTAGCACAAAATCCATGTTAATATCTACCCAATGTTGTGAAGGGATTGACAAAAGCATGTACAATCATGCATTAGTGGATGCTCCCTTAGAGACTTGACAAATTTTGCACCGCTACACATACTTCTCAACTTCTTGTTGTAGTGAAGGCCAAAAATAGAAAGTCTAAACTAACTATAATGTTTGGTCTCGGGCCACATGCCCCTCACTGTCCAACTTCTTAATTATTTGCACGCGGAGACTATAATCAGGAATACATAATTGATTACCTTCAAATAGAAATCCATTAGCAGTAAAATAATTTCTTTTCTTGCATACCACATAAAATGATAATAGTAAAGATCAAAAACAAGCAACTCACAAAAAGAGTCAAAATCTAGCACCTCAACAAGCATAGTAACCAATAAGGTACTCCCACGACTCAAGGCATCTACCACCCGATTAGCAATCCCTATTTTATATCTCACCACATAGGTAAACTGCTCCAAATAAGCAACCCACCTCACAAATCGGGGTGACACTTTATTTTGCTAGTGTATGTGTCTCAATGAATCATGGTTGATGTACAAGATAACTCCCTGTGGAATGGATAGTGAAGTCAATGTCTCACTGCTTGCACAATCGCATAAAACCTAACGTCATAAGTACTGTAGTTCAGTTTTTCTCCAAATAACTTTTCACTAAAAAATACTAGTGGTTGGGTGTTCTGACTTGGTACCATGCCAACAACAATTTTAGAGGTATTTGTGTGTAACTTAAATGGTTGAGAAAAATCCGAGAGCACTGAGATTGGTGTCGTTGTGAGTCATCTTTTGTCGACTAGAAAGTCGATTTTGCCTCTGTAGTCCACTCAAACCAGCCACCCTTCATGCAGTCTGTTATAGGAGTCATGATGGTGCTGAAAGATGCAATGAAACATCTGTAAAATGAGGCCAAATCATGAAAACTCCTTGCTTTTTGTTAAGGTCATAAGTGTATGTCGGTCTTTTATTGCTTGAACCTTAGACTCGTCAACTTCCAAATCTACACTTGAGATCACATAACCCAAAATTAATACCTTGGAAGCCATAAACAGACACTTCTTTGTTGTAATGTAAAACTTCACTCTGCGCAACACACTAAAAACCTCCCTCACATGCTGAAGATGTTGTTCGAGGGACGCACTATATATCAAAATATCATAAAAAAAACATCACAACAAACCTACTAATAAATGGTTGCAACAACTAATTCATCATCCGCATGAAAGTGCTAGGGGCATTAGACAAACCAATTTTTTATACAATCCTTCCCCGGTCTTAAAGGATATATTCCACTCATCACCATGCCTGATACAAATCTAATAGTATCCACTTTTCAAATCCAATTTGGTATACACAGTAGATCTACTAATCTAGTCAAGACAACCACCTAATCGAGAAATTGAAAAATGGTACTTGATAGTGATTTTATTGATGGTCCTGCTATCCACACACATATGTTAAAAGTCATCCTTCTTTGATATTAAAAGGGCATGTATAGTACAAGGACTCATGCTCTCTTTAATGTGACCCTTAACCAACAATTCTTCAACCCATCGCCTTTGCTCCTCAAGGTGCGCATAGCTCATTCAATAATGTGCTCTGTTCGGCATTGTCGCTCCAATCTTCAAATCAATATGATGATAAAATCACACAAAGGAGGCACTTCGATTGGTAGCTCATCGGGAAAGTGCGCACTAAAATAATAATGAGTGGAGCCAACGATTTTGGAATAGTATTGGATTCTGACACTTCCTTTCCCATTAACACATAACATTTTTCTGCTACTAGAAGCTCCTCGTCAAGTCGAGCACAAGACAACAAGACAATAAGACAAAATTGTGCGTATTAGCTCGCCCATCATGATGCACACCTCTATTATACTGTCACGGCCTACCCAACATCAAATGACCAACTTTCATTGCTATGACATCACACCAAATAACATCTTACTTCACCTCCCACCCCCCCCCCCCCCCCCCCCCCGGCACCCACCCCCTTTGTCTTCTTAAGTCATGCCAATTTATAGGATTTAGGGTGCATCTCAATCTGGATATTCAAGTTTTGCAGAGCTTCAACGGACATAATATTTCCACAGCTTCCTGCATCAATCACAAAGCGACATACCTTACTTAAGATAATACAGGTTGACCGAAAAATATTACTCTGTAGTCAATCATCAGCGACATACCTTACTTAAGATAATATAGGTTGACCGAAAAATATTACTCTGTAGTCAATCATCGTCAGGTACCACATTCGGAATCAAACAAGAACGTTATACCACCAATGTCGACCCAACATCTCCCTCCTCTCCATAAACCAGTCAAATTGATCATCCATCTTTCAAAACTGTTGCTCTATATCATGACCAAAAGCATTTTTGATGTGTACCTTTTTTTCTCGGTGACATAGTTCCACAAGATCTACTAGGCTCTGTTACCAACTGATGCAGCGGATAACTATTAATTTCGTTGATTTGCACACGAATATTGGAAGTGAATATCGAATATGTTGATTCGCGCACGAATACCTGAAGTGACCTTCTACAACTTGTTGATTCAATGGGAGAATTACCAGGGAAGAGAAAAAACACCATGTTCCAAGAAGGAGATGACGACTAAAATAGCATTAACCAAAACTATCTTTTGTAACTAAACATAACACTTATATAGACTCAAACTCTAAAACTCAAATAAAAGAAAGAAATCCTCATATCTGGATCTAATTCCTATCTTGTAATGAAAATAAAAGAAATCCTACTAGAAAAAGAAATTTGTTAACAAAAATCTTAATCAATAAAATAGGACGCTGATAAGACAAATTCCAACCCACATATATACCAAAAATATCCTAAATATCATAAAAACAAAAATTTCCAAAAATAGTAAAATATGTTCTGATGCTTGGATAATGGCATAAAAGATAGATTTTAAGCCCAAAACTTGATGGTTATAGGTTCCTCTTAATAAACATAGATCTTCGAATTATACACGTGGCCACCGACAGAGCTTGATAATGAGTTTCGAGTTATAAGTTATGACCTACAGAAAATTACTCTTTCAAACTCGCATCGATTTTGAAGGATAACAATTGTAAATTCACAACTAATATAACATGAATATTATATAAATAAATCTGGATTGTAAAAATTATAATTTCATAATTGTTATAAAATGAATATTAGATGAATAGGTTAAATCTATGTCACATATTTTTTATTATGTTAAATATGTATTGTAATAATTATTTGAAGGATAACCATTATAAAATTACGACTACTATAACATGAATATTATATAAATAAGTCTGGATTGTAAAAATTATGATTTCGTAATTGTTACAGTGTGAATATTAGATGAATAGGTTAAATCTAAGTCACATATTTTTTAATATGTTAAATATGTATTGTAGCAATTATAAAATTGGAGTTAATATAATAATTATAATTAAGATTTGATAGTTGTTATAATATGAATTTGTCCAATTAATATGATTGATTAATAGCATTGGCCTAAACGGCCCTAGTATCGTTGACCCTATGGTAAGATACAGGCAGATAAATCATGGGGGGAGGGGGGTATTTTGTCCGAGCGCAGCCGCATTTTGCATGAAGAAGGTGTTAGCGCAACCGCGTTTTGAAAAGGGTATTAGTCTCTTAATAGATTTAATTATCTTTTTGGAAGAATACATTATACTGGTGTTCCGGAAGCGAACGACGCGGATGACGAGTCACTAAAGCATAGCCCACGATGATGATAACGGGAAGAGGATGTCCACGCCCTACAAGATTAACGTAAGCGTTAAAGGGAACGCACCGAAAGATTTTCTGGTGGAGTCCTCTCTGTCGCTCAAGTCAAAAATCTTATCTTTTTCGGAGGACGACGAGGAATCAAATTTAGCTATCAGTTCGGAAAGCTTACCCTTTTTACCTAGATGCCGAGGCATCTTATATACCTGATGTCTTGGTCATACGTGTCCCCACATTCTCCTCCACGTCCCTTTATCATCGGTTACTTGATATATATCTTATCTTTTGGTTACGACCGCTGCGCTCATTAAGGCCTTAATTGTCGTGCGTTGTGGACAATAATTATCCGATAACTTTTCTATTCTAGAAAGAGGAATGACTACTTGAAGTCGGGCTTTCTGACTCCTATGTCGATCTTTGGGCTCCACTCTCCCGAGTCAGTCTCGGAGTCTCATCTCCCGAGCTGACCTCAGGGCCTTCATCTATTTTCCCAAGATAGACTCGGGAGCCCGATTCCCAGTCTGACCTCAGGGGCTTTCTTCCATTCTCCCGTGGTAGTCTCGGGAGTCTAATTCCTGGTCTGACCTCGGGGCTCTGATCTATTTTCCCGAGATAGTCTCGGTCTGACCTCGGAGCTCTAGTTCGGCGGGTCCTGCCACGTAGCTTCCTCGTGCCACATGTCCATCCCGGGATGCTCATCCCTATCACAAGTCCCCCCTTCAAGTCTAATTGAAGGACGTGTGGTTGACTGATTGTGCTACTGGTACAATGAGGGGAAGATAGACATCTACGGGATCCATATTGTCATTCCTTCTCTCTTGACGACTTGTGAGTCCGAGGAATCGAAACATTCGTCCCTTGGCCCGAGGCGATCCTTTGCATTAATCCAAAAGTCCCTGTGAGTTACGAGACCTGGTAATAATAGCTGTCCATCACCCATTAAGAGCGTATGGGGTATCTTAATGGTGAGAGAGCGTTCCAGCAAATAGAGTATTGCCATGTGGTAGGATCTTTTCTACGTGATTTTCTTCTGATATGCGTCGTAGGGTCATACCAATCGACGATCATAAAGAGGGGCGACACCTCAAGATATGTAGTCATCACCGTCCACGTGTCATGCCCCTATTGTTCGCACGAGGATGACTTCTTCCCTATAAAAAGGGGAGGTGAAAACGTCCTTCCATCTTCTTGCATTGTCGATTATCAGAGCTTGCGCATCCCGCTTCTGTCTACTAGCTTCTTCTTTCGCTAGGGCTTCTTCTCCACCCGTAAGTTTCATTCAACTTCCATCTTGTTCTCCTTCTTTCATTCGAAGACATGGGCAAGGAGGTAAAGGGGAAGAGCGACTAGGGTAGGAAGGGAAGGCCCAAAGGGGAGAGGGCTTATCATTCGGAGTGGTACGAGGTCACTTCGTCTAAGCCTAAGTCTGCCGCCCTAAGAGCCGCCTGCGAGACCTACAGCATTCTGGCGGATTGGAAGTTAGGGTCCCTAGCATTGACCAGTCCCCCGTAGAGCCTCCCTTAGGGGTTTTCACCTTTTTCTTAGGGCAGGTAGAGTTTAGCATCCGTTTTCCAATCCCTCCCTTCTTCATGGTCATCTCCCAATATTTCAATGTACCTTTGCATCAGATGACACCAAATGCCTTTGCCCATATGGGCAGGACATTCATTCTCTTCAAATTATTCAACATACCCTTGACCCCTCATTCCTTCCACTATTTCTTCCTTCCAAACTTAGCATCTAGGGGGGCCTTCAGTTTCACCGCCCGTCCAAGCCACAAATTCATCAACAGCCTCCCTTCCTCCCATAATGGATGGAAGGAGCGCTTTTTCTTTATGTGACTCGCTGAGCGCCCGTTCTGTCCGACACGTTGGCGTAAGGATCTACCTTCGCCTCCTGACCTGGGTGATTTCTAGCGAGATCCAGGATACCAATAAGCTAGCATTCTGGCTAGGATGGAGTTCTATGGACCTAGCCTGGTTTCCTGCGAGGAGCTTCTGTACCGGGCTGGGATCAGCCCCAAAGTCATCCGTCTTAGCCCCAACCTCCGTAAGTGCACTATTTTATTACTTACTCATCATGCTAACTGACATTTTGTTATTTGTGTTGCAGGGAACATCATGTTTTCCCAACCCATGAGCAAGCTTCTTAAGTGGGAGCTTACGAACGAACAGGCCTTGGCTCCTCCTCCAGCTGCTCTACCCTCCACAGCTGAACCTTCTGAGGGCTCCAAGCAGATCGCCGACGAGGAGCAGACGACTGCCAAACCCTTAGGCATCCAGGTGACCTCCCCTTCTTCTGTTCCTACTGAGGAGGGAGGTGGCGACAAAGAACTGCCCATCCAGGCTTCTAGGTTGGCGACAGAGCCCACTGGGGAGGCGAGCCAACCACCTATGTACAGGAGGAAGCTATGTACGAGAGGAAGCTGAGCGGAGGCCACCCTCCGACGTAGGGTTGTGACTGTCGTCCGTACTCTGTCATCACTGCTCCTGAGCGATCGAGTAGACGGAATGCTGCAGGTGTAACACCCCTACTCCATGACCTGTCCGGGGGATATCTCTATCTATCCCAGACTATCTCTGGAGGATATCTCTATCTGAGTGCTACCCCTACCCCATGTATATAAATAGGGGAGAGACCTCTCTCTCTCTTCTCCTAGTATATGGACTACTCAAGGAGGGACCTCTGCCTCCTACCACGCTCCGATTCACTAACCCATGAGTGCATGAGCGGAGCAGCACAGAGCACACTACCCATACCCCGTCAACCACTAACCCATGAGTGGTCGTATGGGTAGGTCAGTATGACTGTCGACCTGACGCACCCACAAAGGGGACCCCTGATCAACAGTGATGCACAGTGCACGATGATACATGACACTGGTCAAACATCATCCACTAACTAGTCCACCTATATCAACATGATATGCGAGGATCGTAGATAATGCACCATAGCCTAAGTCCTAAAGGTACAGGTATCACATGTCAGATCTAGCATAAACAATATCAGCAAAAGGTAGAACAAGTATATAACAATATATTACCCTACCGCTAAACATAGCATATCAAGCATATCAACTATGACTAATCTAGAAGATAAGTCAGAGGTACCCACCTCCGATATAGAAGTCTGCAAGCGTCGAGAACCCCCCGTCCGAAATAGTATTCGAAATGAAGTAATGAATCTAATCAACGTCCTGTATATAAAATTAATAATTATTTAGCTAAAATCACATATGATATGTAGCTAAATAAATGTTAAAATTAAATAAAAACTAATCAATTAGCCTAGCATTTGTACGCTAATACCAAACCGAATTAATCACAAATCACCAGAACAAAAACACCTAAAAAGGAATTCACAGCAACATAGCTAATCAAAGAAACCCATGTAATCACCATGAACCTCTACTGTTTAATTTGAAATCTCAACCCCAAATTAATTAAACAACCTTGATCTAACCTGTGATCCGATTAGATTATCAACTAAACAAAACACTAACCAATTTACAGCTCACGACATGAAGCTGCAGGATCAACTAAGCCAAAAATAAACCACAACCGGATTCAAAACAACCTGCAATCTCACGGCAATGATGGGAAAAATCCAAGAACAGAGTATTCCTAACCTAATCAAACACTCGTTTGCTTCAGCTATCCTCCACACATGGCAGAAATCAATCGGGAAAACTGAAAATAGCAAACCCTTGATCCATGATCAAGAACAGATTCCACGTTCCAGTTTGATCCATAGAAGATTCAAATCGGAAACCCTAAGGAACCAACAAAAATGCTAATAAATCAAACTCACCTTCAATCGCAAATCAACCAACGAGCAGATCAAGATCGCCCAGAGGAAGGTGGATCTCTGATAGATCGACGGTATCGCCCCTAGATCCAAGAACAAACTCAAAACCCAACCAATCTTGTGATCCACTGAACAAATTCAAGGACAGAACTCAGAAATCGGATCTAGGGTTTAAATCATACGACTTACCTTCCCATATCTTCGGCGATAGCATGATCGGAAACAAGAGCTTCACTCGATGCAGATCTCGGTCACAGAGTGAAGGCGATCGAACTCAATGTGATGGCAGGAAGAGGAGGTCGCGGCTTCTGCAGTATCTTGATCGATCAAGGAGAGAAGGAGATCGCCTTCGCTCGGTCAAAGGAGGACGAGAAAAAGAACGAGAGAGAGAGACGCGAATTCTGATCCGACCTCGATCGCGTGACAGAAAAGAAATCAGGAATTTAAGGGATTTGGCCATTTTGCAATTAGGCCCCTCTTCTTCCAAATTCCCCATAGAACCCCTCAAATTCGGAAGTTTGACCTTTTAACCCCTAAATCTTTCCGTATTTTAACAGCCCGCCTGCGCCAGAAGGTAAAGGAGGCAGAGATGGCGGCCTCTCTGGGCCCTCGGCCAGTGGAGCTGAAGGAGGCCTCTGCTGAGGGTCATCCTTCTGGTGGAGCATCCAGCACGAAGGAGGATATCTCGGGGCCCTCCAGAGTGCCCCTCGAAGCACCCAGCGTCCAACCCCTCTGCCGCTCCAAAGGCACATCTTCTTTGAGGAGTCTCGAAGCCATGAGAGGGAGGACTACCGGTGCATCGGCTGGGCTAATCGTCAGTTTGCATGAGTCACTCCTCAAAGTAAAGGTCCAATGTTTTCCCCTTATCATAATTTACTTTTCTAACTCTTGTTATTTGCTGTGGCAGACCGTGCCCGACTGCCTTTTCCTAGGTAGCCACCTATCCTCCGAGCGGGAGACCGATGACTTACGCCAACATATAGTTGAATTAGAGGCAGAGGTCTTCCGGGCTCACGAGGAAGGTTTGATGCAGGTAGAGGTCAGCAAGGGTCTTCGGATTAAGGTGGAGCACTATCTGGACTCCCTGCTGGCCTCTGAGTCCTCCCTGCATAGTGCTCGCCACCAGGAGCACCTCCTATCAGAGCTGGCAACGACCCTTACTGGTGAGGTGAGCCATTTAGCTCACGAGAAGGGATGCTCCGAAGAACGGGAGGTGAAGCTGTCGAAGGGTGTCCGCCTCCTGCAAGAAGACTTGCAGCGGAACCAGTCGCAACTCTAGGCGAGCGCAGAGCGGCTCCAGGAGGCCCAGGCGGCTCGGGACTGGCTATCCTTCGAGGCAGCCGAGCTGAAGACTACTCGGGATGAAGATTTAGAAGAACTGCATAGATACAAAGCTGACAAAGAGTCCAGGCAGGCTAAGGCCGGGGTCAAATTCAAGGCCAGGTTCCTCCAATCGAGGAGTTCGCGATATCTTAGTTGGGCAGGTCTTGAAGTGCCTAATGCAGGGCTTTAACAGCGCCATCCAATAACTCCAGAGAGCTAAGGTGTTGAAACCAGAGGTGGACCTAAGCTTTTTGAGCATCGACCATGTTTGGGATGAGCTTCTGGCTAAGGACAAAGAACTATAGGGCTCTTCCCAATACAGTGTTGTCCTCCGTTTTTTGTATTTTTGTTTTTTTTTCCATTGAATGTACCTTAGATGTAATCCACAATTTTGAATGAAATACTTTTGTACCATTTTCTTCTGTACTCCAAGTTTGATTGAAATGTATTTTTCTTCTGCCCTTTTCTTGAATGGATGTACTCCCATTTTGAATAGAATATATGAATATATTTATCTTCTGCCTCACTTTCTTTTTATCTTCTGTACTTTGTGGGATGTACTCCAAATTGAATGGAATGTATTCGTCCTCTGTATTTTTTTCTTCAAATGTAATTCCAGCTAATGAAGAAAACCTTTTTATCATCTGTGTCACTTTCTTTTTATCTATTTGTTGCCCGTATGCTGTGTGTCATTCTTTGCCCTTCTCCCGTATAGACCCCTTTTCACACACGCGAGGTCTAATGTTGAGGGAACAAGGACTGGGTGGACTATGCCTCTTCACCAGCTCGGCCAGGTTGATATCAGCACCTCAAGGGAGTATAGGTCCGGGTTGTTACCAACCCTGCCTCCTCAGCGCCATGCCTAAGTCTACTTCTCTCGGACATCCTCGGCGCCATGAGATAGTAGGGACTTGGACTGCTCCTGGCCGGGCATCCTCGGTGCCACGACCAAGCCTACTCGTCTCGGGCATCCTCGGCAGCACGAGACGGTAGTGACTTAAGCTACTCCTGGTCGGGCAACCTCGGCACCACGGTCAGGTCTTCCCATCTCGGACAACCTCGGTACCATGAGATGGAAAGATCTTCGCCTGCTCCTGGCGGGGCATTCTCGGCACTACGATCAGGTCTACTCGTCTCAGGCATCCTCGGCACCACGAGACGGTAGTGATTTAGGATACTTTGGTCGAGCATCCTCGGCACCACGACCAGGTCTACACATCTCGGACATCCTCGGCACCACGAGAAGCCAAGATCTTTGCCTGTTCCTGGTCGGGCATCCTCGGAACCATGACCAGATCTACTCGTCTCAGGCATCCTTGGCACCACGAGACGGTAGTACATAGGCTACTCCTGGTCAGGCATCCTCGGCACCATGACCAGGTCAACACATCTCGGGCATCCTCTGCACCACGAGATGGTAAGATCTTCGCCTATTCCTGATCGGCCATCCTCTACACCACGACCAGGTCTACTCGTCTCGGGCATCCTTGGCACCATGAGACGGTAGTGACTTAGGCTACTCCTGGTCAGGCATCCTCGCACCACAGCTAGGTCTATACATCTCGGGCATCCTCGGCACCATGAGATGGTAAGATCTTCGCTTATTCATGGTCGGACATCCTCGGCACCATGGCAAGGTCTACTCGTCTCGGGCATCCTCAGCACCACGACACGGTAGTGACTTAGGCTACTCCTGGTCGGGCATCCTCGGCACCACGACCAGGTCTACACATATCGGGCATCCTCGACGCCACGAGATGGTAAGATCTTCGCCTGCTCCTGGTCGGGCATCCTTAGTACCACGGTCAGGTCAACTCGTCTCGGGCATCCTCGGCACCACGAGATGGTAGTGACTTAGGCTACTCCTGGTCGAGCATCCTCGGCACC
>JAGFNQ010005888.1:212173-279702 GCA_024364735.1 Boesenbergia rotunda | reverse complement strand
GACACTTTTAGTTAGGTCCCGAAAATTTTGGAGAATTACCGGATAGGTTCCGGAGCTTTCGAGCCCTCGGAGACAAACTTAGGGACCAAAATGTAATTAAACAAACATTTATAAGGACTAATTTGTAATCAATTTGAACCCTAGGGGTGGTTTTGTGATTAGATGGAAATTAGGTGGACTAAAGTGCAAAAATGCCACTTAAATAGCCGATTAGGGCTTTGGTCCGCCGCAGTCTCTCTTCTCTGCCCGATCGAACGCCGAGCGCCGGCCCTTCGTGTTGCTTCCCATCACGAGCCCTAGCCACCGAGGGACGCACTCAAAACGACTCCCTTCTCTGGGCCGAGGTCTTCATTTCCTTCTTGTTCCTGGCGCGAGCGGCTGGGCGTTGTCACCGGTCTCCTCCCTGCTTCACGCGCGAGTGTGAGGTCTGCCCTAGCTAGCTTCCGTCTCCAGCCTCAGCTTGGTGGTGAGGGAGCAGTGCGATTTTGGGGCTCGAGGTGATCAGGTGGAGGTCGCCGGCGATTCACAGGTAGGGGAGTAGGTAAATTGGTTTGCTTACGGATTTCCGAGTTTGATTTCGGATGAATTCTGGACTGAATCGACTTGATTGAATCTATAAGTATTGGATGAGGTTCTAAGGCTTGAGTGGTGGCTGGTTGTGCATGATTGGAGCAGGGAAGTCCCGCCAGTATACTTTGGTAAGGATTTCTAATCCATTTCCCTATAGAGGTGTTATTGGATCAGAGAGGGATTTGTGATCGGTTTGAAGTGGATGAATTCTTGTGTTGATGATGATCCCAACTTGAGTGCTATGTTTCATGTTTAGGAACCGAGGCGGATTTTCGACCAGAAAATTTGAAATCAGATTGAAGTGTTGTTTTGTTTTAAAGCTGGGATTGGAGGTAAGAAACTAATTGGGTTGCTATAGCAGTGCTTTGCTTTGATTTCGAATTTGCTAGAGTAATGGAAATGTTGAATCGAATTTCTTTTCATTACTTAACCCATGTGTGTGAATGAGGAATTGATACTGATGTGATGATGGTAATATATATGTAAATTTATAGATGTATCAGTTTGACATATGTAGGTTTGGTTCTTGATTTGGTGTTAATTTTGGGTTAGTTGATGCTTAGATCGGTAGGGCGGAGCCTGGTATAATGTTCTAATCAGCGGGGCAATTCGGCTGTAGAAGGGAGATATTGTGAGGGTTAGATTTGTTGATTTAAGTGTAATTAGGATTACGAGGTTAATTTGGTTACCATGTGAGATTTTTGGTTGGGTTGAGGTTAGGTTTAATAAGAGATTTAAACCTGATAATCTAAACTCGATGAATTTGAGTTCGGTGTAAACCTGACATAAACTTAATCTTAATTACGTAGAGTAATTAAGAATCTTTCATTTAATTACAAGTAAAAGAAAGGAGCGGATTAGGTTAATCCTAGGACGGATTATGAATTAATTAGCCAGTTACTAATTTTGTAATAGCTAATTTAAAATGGGTCCTTTATACAGGGACTTGATCGGATCCATTATTGCGGACTATTGACGGGTGGTTCTATTCCAATTGATACGGACTTCCTCTATCTGGAGGCGGGTACCCTTTGACTTATCTTTTTGATATTGTCATTTGATTATGCATAGATGTTATAGATAGCAGTAAGATTACGCTATCCTGTTTTATTTTCTGTATTTTTTCCCTGTTTATTATGTCGTTCTGGATACTTGTTGTTTATCCTGTGTTATTATGCTGTTAGTTCATACAGTCTCAGTATTGCATATCTATATGTATGCTTAGATATCGTGTGTACCTCTTGCATTTGACCTTGAGGATCTGTATTTCCAGCCAGTATACCTTGTAGGTACCTGTATTTCCTGTTATAGGATTTCAGCTGAAACTTAGTATACGAGGACTGGGAGGGAGGTATGTGTATCTATCATACACCATCTCTGCATTATTGCATGTGACCCACGCGGACGTTGTGGACGATGTCCTGACTGGGTACAGGTTGTCACAGCTCTACCCACGCGGACGTTGTGGACGATCCTGACTGGGACTAGGGGGTGACACATGTCATTGCATCAGGATGCTTTATATGTTTGGGGCATGCACCATCCTTGCATTATTGCATGCCGACCCACGCGGACGTTGTGGACCATGTCCTGACTGGGTACAGGTTGTCACAGCTCTACCCACGCGGACGTCATGGACGATATCCTGACTGGGACTAGGGGGTGACACATGTCATTGCACCATGTGCATACTTTGCATCGTGCATTGTTTGCTGCACTTGATTCTTGCACTTGTTTGACATTGCATAACTGGAGACTTGTTATCCTGCTTATATGTCTATTGTTGTTCCATTTGGTATTTATTACCCTCTTTCCAGGTTAGATGGATTCAGATATGTATCTACTTAGTTGTTCAGTACTAGTCTTTCCCTACTGTTGATATGAGACTGTAGTAGCTGAACTCTTATTGTTGTATAACCTTCTATGCATATCTATTGGGTATTCGCTGAGTATGGACTCACCCCGTTGCCATATATGTTTATTTCAGGTTGATGTCTGCGAGGAGATCCCGAGCCGCCAGTCCCTAGCTCCAGAGGAGCTCTGCTTGTTTTTTTTTGTTGTTTCTTATGGACCCTGTAGTGTTTCTATGCTTCCGTTGTGGTGTTTCGAACATGTATTCATGTTTTATTTGATGGATTGTACTTTTGAGTCCTATGTTGGACTTCGATTGGTTTTGGTTTTGTTCCTGCCCCCTGGCAGCTCAGGTGAGTTCGGATTTAGTTTTTCGATAGTTATAATCATATAACTGTTGTTTCTGTTTATATCTGAGGCCTGAGGCCCTATAAACTGCGTGGTTGTGCAAATATTTAAACTGCGTGGATTGTTATATATATTGTGTGTGTGTAAATTGTCCGCCGGACAGGGGAGGTGCTGTCCGATTTTATATTGGATCAGCGGCTCCTGGGTCTCGGGGCGTGACAATTTATTTTGGTATCAGAGCGTAGGTTTCGATGCCTACGTGTTTTACGGGATTTACGGTGTTTATCTGATACCGATCTATCTTTGGTATTTTTGGTATCAAGCCCAGGATGCGGGATACCATCGATTCGTGGATTTATCGGAATTTAAATCTGACACTGTATTGGTAGGTGTCGGAGCTCGGGTTTGATGTTATTCATCCGAGTACATTACGGATTTTTAAAGCCGTGGTTGCGATACGACGGCAATTTGGGGACTTGGCAGCGACAGGACTTCTCCAGGCAGCAAATAGCTAAATTAAGGTTAGCCTCTTGGTTTTGAGTTTTAATACTCGTTAATAATGTAACAGGTATGACGCGAGATGCTCATATTCCTGTATTGAGACGTGGTCGGGGACGGCCACGTAAGGAGACTTTAGAGCCTTCGGCTGTAGAGCCAGCAGAGAGAGAGTCTGATAGCCGAGGTCAGACGTTGCAGGACATCCAGAGAGGTCAGGGTTCCCCGACTCAGAGGGTCCCTACTCCTTTTCCATCAGCAGTACCTACTGCCCCTCCTGCTGGGTCTACTCCGGTAGTATTTACTGTGTCAGCAGCCGTACCACTACCGACCTATTCAGTACCTGTAGGTTCTGCACCGATGTTCCCGGCAGTTCCATCAGAGGCACCCATTCCGAGGCAGCCTGCAGTTACCGCGGTGGTACCTGCCCCGGTCATTCCCCCTACACCATCGGAGACGCCTATACTTGCTCCGATGTACTCTACAGTTCCCCCAGCAGCACCGGTTCTATACTATCAGACTGTGCCATCAGCTGTACCGGCACCGTCATATGCTACTGCACCCCCGGCTATGACTACTGCAGCGTATCCCACTATTCCGACTACGATGCAGGCCCCGGTGCTCCCTTCAGTTCCACCGGCATTTGTTGCCCCAGGATTTGCTACTATACCCATGGCACCACCTGTGATGCCCACCCCGGTCAGGCCTATGGCTCCTTCTATGGTTCCTGCACCGGGATGTTCCACCGTGCCCCTTGCGGCATCTGCTCTTACTGATGGCGTTAGAGATCGTGCTCGGATTCCGATATTGGCGGCGTCCGTAAAGGGCCGATTCACTTTATTCCAGGGAGGACTAGATCCAGCTGCAGCCCGAGAGTGGATCAGGACACTTGAGAGTACATTTCGTTATCTGAGGTGTTCGGAATGGGAGAAGGCTGAGTTGGCTATTTATCACCTGCGAGATCAGGCATATGCTTGGTGGAATTCACAGCAGACCGTCATTGGCGAGGAGTGCGTCACCTGGGACACATTCCGGGAGGCATTTGAGGCGAGATACCTTCCAGTATCGTTCCGCATGGCTAGACGACAGGATTTCATATTTCTCCAGCAGGGAGACCGATCAGTACTGGAATATGAGGCGGAGTTTACCCGCCTATCAGAGTATTGCCCTCACCTAGTGGCAAACGACATGGAGAGGATGACTCAGTTCCACCAGGGTCTAGCGGCATATATTCAAACCCGTATGTCAGGATTTATCCCGACTTCTTATCGAGAGGCATTAGAGCGTGCGCTCGTTATTGAGATGACCCAGCATAGATTATTTGGGGGTAAGAAGAAGGGGAAGCAGACTGCGACAGACTCAGCTCAGACTCAGCAGCCGCAGACTATTGGACAGAAGCGCGGCAACCAGGGTCAGTTCGCTCAGGGCACTTCTGAGGCATCGTCCAGGCCCCAGAAGTCAGGTCGTACTTCGGCAGGATTCTTTCGATCTCCTCAGCAGAATCAGGAGAGATCTACGGATGGATCATACTGTGTACAGTGTGGGTCTCGGGAGCATATTAGGGCGGATTGCCCACTTGAGCATTCTGTTTGCTACTATTGTAGGCTACCAGGGCATATTAAGCGTGATTGTGCGATGAAAGCACAGCATGAGGGTACGAGAGCTACTGGACAGAGCGGGCATATGAGTCAGTCAGGATCTCATAGGGGAGGGTATAAGACACAGTCTTCTTTCCGTCAGCCGCAGTCCGCCCCTCCAGCACCTGCCTATTGTATGCCAGGATACGAGGCTTGCTACACCTCAGCTGTATCGCCGAGTTCAGCATTAGGATCTCAGCAGCAGTGTTTTCCTCCGCAGCAGGATTATCCACCGTATCAGTCGCAGTCTCAGCCACACTATCAGCCACTGTCGCTGCCGCAGCAGTACCTGGCGGTGCCACAGCCACAGTATCAGCCACCGCCACAGCCGCAGCAGTACCTGGCGGTGCCACAGCCACAGCCGTACCCAGCAGTACCACCCCCACTGCCGGAGACAGGACGAGCGTATGCGACCACCAGAGAGGAGGCACCGCAGACCCAGGGAGCGACTTTTCGGGGTATGATGTTCGTTTAGTTACTTGTCAATTAAAATAGAGATAATTGGAATCAGTACCTTTTTATGCTTATTACGGATACCTATAGATGAGGTCTAGGGTGGCCCTACGGTTTGGAGGGATGTTGGGTACTAATTAATGGTCCAGGGAGACCACTGGTTTCAGTAAGACGTACCCTACCCGGAAACTTATGGTTAATTCCATATAATAGTTATACGATATAGGGGTTAGTATGCATGGTTAGATTTCGTTCAGCATATTACTAGCTATATGTTGTTAGTACCTGTTGTGGGTGAATATGGAAATTTGGGGACCAAATTTTTATTAGTGGGGGAGGATGTTAAATCCGACACTTTTAGTTAGATCCCGAAAATTTTGGAGAATTACCGGATAGGTTCCGGAGCTTTCGAGCCCTCGGAGACAAACTTAGGGACCAAAATGTAATTAAACAAACATTTATAAGGACTAATTTGTAATCAATTTGAACCCTAGGGGTGGTTTTGTGATTAGATGGAAATTAGGTGGACTAAAGTGCAAAAATGCCACTTAAATAGCCGATTAGGGCTTTGGTCCGCCGCAGTCTCTCTTCTCTGCCCGATCGAACGCCGAGCGCCGGCCCTTCGTGTTGCTTCCCATCACGAGCCCTAGCCACCGAGGGACGCACTCAAAACGACTCCCTTCTCTGGGCCGAGGTCTTCATTTCCTTCTTGTTCCTGGCGCGAGCGGCTGGGCGTTGTCACCGGTCTCCTCCCTGCTTCACGCGCGAGTGTGAGGTCTGCCCTAGCTAGCTTCCGTCTCCAGCCTCAGCTTGGTGGTGAGGGAGCAGTGCGATTTTGGGGCTCGAGGTGATCAGGTGGAGGTCGCCGGCGATTCACAGGTAGGGGAGTAGGTAAATTGGTTTGCTTACGGATTTCCGAGTTTGATTTCGGATGAATTCTGGACTGAATCGACTTGATTGAATCTATAAGTATTGGATGAGGTTCTAAGGCTTGAGTGGTGGCTGGTTGTGCATGATTGGAGCAGGGAAGTCCCGCCAGTATACTTTGGTAAGGATTTCTAATCCATTTCCCTATAGAGGTGTTATTGGATCAGAGAGGGATTTGTGATCGGTTTGAAGTGGATGAATTCTTGTGTTGATGATGATCCCAACTTGAGTGCTATGTTTCATGTTTAGGAACCGAGGCGGATTTTCGACCAGAAAATTTGAAATCAGATTGAAGTGTTGTTTTGTTTTAAAGCTGGGATTGGAGGTAAGAAACTAATTGGGTTGCTATAGCAGTGCTTTGCTTTGATTTCGAATTTGCTAGAGTAATGGAAATGTTGAATCGAATTTCTTTTCATTACTTAACCCATGTGTGTGAATGAGGAATTGATACTGATGTGATGATGGTAATATATATGTAAATTTATAGATGTATCAGTTTGACATATGTAGGTTTGGTTCTTGATTTGGTGTTAATTTTGGGTTAGTTGATGCTTAGATCGGTAGGGCGGAGCCTGGTATAATGTTCTAATCAGCGGGGCAATTCGGCTGTAGAAGGGAGATATTGTGAGGGTTAGATTTGTTGATTTAAGTGTAATTAGGATTACGAGGTTAATTTGGTTACCATGTGAGATTTTTGGTTGGGTTGAGGTTAGGTTTAATAAGAGATTTAAACCTGATAATCTAAACTCGATGAATTTGAGTTCGGTGTAAACCTGACATAAACTTAATCTTAATTACGTAGAGTAATTAAGAATCTTTCATTTAATTACAAGAAAGGAGCGGATTAGGTTAATCCTAGGACGGATTATGAATTAATTAGCCAGTTACTAATTTTGTAATAGCTAATTTAAAATGGGTCCTTTATACAGGGACTTGATCGGATCCATTATTGCGGACTATTGACGGGTGGTTCTATTCCAATTGATACGGACTTCCTCTATCTGGAGGCGGGTACCCTTTGACTTATCTCTTTTGATATTGTCATGTGATTATGCATAGACTGTTATAGATAGCAGTAAGATTTTACGCTATTCCTGTTTATTATGCCTGTTCTGGATACTTGTTGTTTATCCCTGTGTTATTATGCTGTTAGTTTCATACAGTCCCAGGTATTGCCATATCTATATGTATGCTTAGAGATCGTGTTGTACCTCTTGCGTTTGACCTTGAGAGATCTGTAGTTTCCAGCCAGTATACCTTGTAGGTTACCTGTATTTCCTGTTATAGGATTTCAGGCTGAGACTTAGTATACTGAGGACTCGGTGAGGGAGGTATGTGTATCTATCATACACCATCTCTGCATTATTGCATGTTGACCCACGCGGACGTTGTGGACGATGTCCTGACTGGGTACAGGTTGTCACAGCTCTACCCACGCGGACGTTGTGGACGATCCTGACTGGGACTAGGGGGTGACACATGTCATTACATCAGGATGCTTTATATGTTTGGGGCATGCACCATCCTTGCATTATTGCATGCCGACCCACGCGGACGTTGTGGACCATGTCCTGACTGGGTACCGGTTGTCACAGCTCTACCCACGCGGACGTCGTGGACGATATCCTGACTGGGACTAGGGGGTGACACATGTCATTGCACCATGTGCATACTTTGCATCGTGCATTGTTTGCTGCACTTGATTCTTGCACTTGTTTGACATTGCATAAACTGGAGACTTGTTATCCTGCTTATATGTCTATTGTTGTTCCATTTGGTATTTATTACCCTCTTTCCAGGTTAGATGGATTCAGATATGTATCTACTTAGTGTGTGCAGTACTAGTCTTTCTCTACTGTTGATATGAGTCGGTAGTAGCTGAACTCTTATTGTTGTATAACCTTCTATGTATATCTATTGGGTATTCGCTGAGTTATGGACTCACCCCGTTGCCATATATGTTTATTTCAGGTTGATGTCTGCGAGGAGATCCCGAGCCGCCAGTCCCTAGCTCCAGAGGAGCTCCGCTTGGTTTTATTTTATGTTTGTTTTGCTTATGGACCCTGTAGTGTTTCCTATGCTTCCGTTGTGGTGTTTCGAACATGTATTCATGTTTTATTTGATGGTATTGTACTTTTGAGTCCTATGTTGGACTTCGATTGGTTTTGGTTTTGTTCCTGCCCCCTGGCAGCTCAGGTGAGTTCGGATTTAGTTTTTCGATAGTTATAATCATATAACTGTTGTTTCTGTTTATATCTGAGGCCTGAGGCCCTATAAACTGCGTGGTTGTGCAAATATTTAAACTGCGTGGATTGTTATATATATTGTGTGTGTGTAAATTGTCCGCCGGACAGGGGAGGTGCTGTCCGATTTTATATTGGATCAGCGGCTCCTGGGTCTCGGGGCGTGACAAGGAGAACGCGTAGGCGCGAAGAATTCTCCGAGATCTCAAGTTTCTCCTGAGTCCTAGACGTCAATCTTGGTTGTAAGTCCAAGATATCAATGTAAGTACTGCTCACCTGCAGTAAGAGGCGGTTTTTCCGCGAGAATTTCCTTTAAAAGTTTTAAAAGAGATAATTTCTTTAGTTTATGATTTTTGGCATGTGATATTAGTTCATTATATGTTTGTATAAGTTGATTAAGCACCCTATATGAGATTAGGGCTAAGAAAAGTTATGAGAAAAGAAAAGAGAAGATAAAGATAAGAAAAGAAAAGGCCAAGGCCTTAAGAAATCCCCAAAAGTCAAGACTTAGGGATTTTAGCACGCAAGGTGCTCGAGAAAATGCCAAGGCATTTACAGATAAGAAAAAAAAGAAAGAAAAGCTATTTTATTTTCTAAGGCCAGTACCCGGCGTCCAAGGGCGTCGTTAAAGAAATCCAGGTGTCCAATTCCAAGGTCTTGGCCCTGGTAGACCAAGGTCTGCTCTATTAGGATTGGTGGCTCGCTACCCCAACCTTTTAGGGAACGCGCATATGAGATGGTACTTACGTCTTCAGTGGATCCAAGTGATTATTATTTTCAAGTATATGCTTTAGCAAAGTTTCGAAAGTTAAAGAAAGTTTTCAAAAGTTAAAGAATAGCTAAAGTTTCAAGTTGAGCCAAGAAAAGTAAATTGAGATTTATTATTGCTTGAGTATGCATGTTTTGAGTTATACATGTTCTTAGTTTTCTTTCGAGCATATTAGCATCTCATATGATTTTCATATTGTTCTAGAAGCATGTTTGCACATTTCGAGATTTTGTGAGCTAGATAGTACTTACTAAGCTTTTTGCTTACTAGTTGCATTTCCTCTTATTGCAGATAAAGGTAAAGGCAAGCAATTCTGAAGGAAGGCGACGAGGCGGTGCTGAGAAAAGTGTGTGTGGTGGCTGATTATGGAGAGATCTTTGGCACAAGACAATTTAGTTATTTAATTCACAATGTTATAGTTCATTTGAATTTCAAGTTTTTGTTTTATGGAGTTTAGCGAACATTTAAGTTTTGGATAGTTTTACATACTCAATTTCTTAGAGTAAAGATTCCATGTCGTTTCTTTTAGCCTATATATTCTTATGATTGCACTGGATGAGTAGAATTGTGAACAGTTAGAGATATTGATACTTAGTTAGAGAAATAGATGCATGTGCCAAGATAGTATCAATTTCTCCTTTGAATTAAGTTTCATTGCTTAAATATGTTTAGAAAAGTTGCATTCACATTTCATGATGCTTTAGCAAGGTCATAGAACATGTATTTGGTTATATGAATGTATAGAAGTCAAGATTGGTACAAACTTTAGTGTTAAAGTTCATATAACTTGTATAGTTTATTTTCTTCCGCAAAAGTCCAAAATTCAAGTTTATGGATTCGTTTTGATTGGCTAAACTCATTTGAAAACTGTCATAGAGTGTAGAAATGGTGTCATGATTCCATATGGCTCGAAATTATAAGTTTGGAGGAGCTGTGAAGCAACTGCCGAAAACCTGAAAATTCAGATTTCAGGCTATCAGTCGACTGATACAGTATCAGTCGACTGATACCCGACTGTGGTGTTGGGCGAGGCAAGCTTCAAAGTGTACCATATGTGAGCTTTTGAGATAGAAAGTGTGATATGTTATTATACATGACTGCTTAAGTTAGAATATAATTGTTAGATGAATTTAAAAGTTTAAAAAAAAAGATTTCCGCATTTTTAGTCATGTATCAAAAGTAGAGAAGTAGAGAGAAGTAACGATCCGTCTGAAGGTAGAGAAGGCGGGTCGCTACAGACTTGGCGCCTTCCTTCGTTCGATGCCACATCTCCGTGATTCATGCCACGTCCTCCCCTTCTTCCGGCGGTTACTGGATAGCCTTTGAAACGGTCTGCGTCGTTACTACGCTTCGACCCGTTGTGACATTTAAGGGTTGTGATGACTCTTTATGACGGGGAAGCTTATCCATAGATCCGTGAAAGGGGGGAGGACCGTTGCTTGAGGTCGAAGCTAACTCGGGCTCCGCTTCCTCGAGGTGAGCTCGGGGCTTTCTGACCCGGGTGAGCACGTGCGCTATAATTCCCGAGGCGCTCTCGGGACCTAACCCCTCGGGGTGGTCCCGGGAGGGGTCTTTTGGCTATCCTTCCAGGGCGTGTCCCCCGAGGAGGGTCCTGAGGCTCAAGAAGGTGGGTCACTTCGACCCGACGTGTCATGTCACGCAACTTCTTTATCCCCTGTGCCTGCCATGGGCTATTCAACCCTATCACAAGTCCCTCCCTTCAAGTCTGATCGAAGGAAGTGTGGCTGACTGATCGGACTAGTGCGAAGATGAAGAAGCTAAGTTCCGGTGGGACTTTGTGTCCATTACTGCCTCTTCAATAGTTATAAGAGACCTCGGATTATAATCTTCGTCCCGAGTTTCGAGAAATCCTCCTTTTGGTTTCATCTTTTCCAAAAAAGGCTCCTACGATTCTTGAGGTATTATAATGGTGCATGTCTCTCCGTCATAAAGGCGCATGGTGCTTTTTTGATGGAGACAAGGTACCTTCGCGAATGCCTCATCGCCACGTGCTTCAACGGCCATCTCCACGAATTCTTACTGGTGTGCGCTACTATAGCTGGCTCACGCCAGGCGACTATCCCGGGTGTGGCAGTTTCTCGCTTTCCACGTGCCTCTTCCCTATTGTGCCGAAATAGGTGGCTTCCTGGGTATAAGAGGGGAGGATGAGGATGTTTAGGCCCACTTCCGACTTCGTGGCTGGGTACGCTTCGGCTTCCTCATCTCCTATCAGGCTTCTTTTACGCGTAAGTAGTTTGTCTCTTTCTTGTCGCTTCCCTTAGGAACCATGGAAGGATACCAAGCGGAATGGTATGAGTCTGCCTCTTCAAGAGTGAGGTTAGAGACTCTGCAGGCGACCATCGAGGCCTACGACATCCCAGCCGAGATGGCGGTGGTTATCCCCAAGGTAGGTCAGACGCTAGTGGAGCCTCCTGCAGGCATGTCAACCTTCTTCGTTGGACATGTGTAGTTAGGACTTCATTTTCCTGTCCCCCCTTTCTACATGAATATATCCTCCTACTTTGATATCTCTCTCCACCAGATGGCTCATAACGCCTTCGCTCAGATGGGCGGGGCGTATATTGTCTTCAAGTTTTTTAACCTCCCATTGACTCCTCAACTTTTTCGCTCTTTCTTTGTCTCAATTGGTTCTAGGGGGGTCTTCAGCTTCTCGGCCCGACCGGGCCATAAGTTTTTAGGAGGGTTTCCCTCTTCACACAATGGGTGGAAGGAGAAGTTCTTCTTCATCCAACTACTTGCATTGCCTTTCGGTCCCCTTCGCTGGATAGAGGCTCTCCCCGATCCTCCATCTTTAGGAGATTTTCTTCAGAGTTCTGCCTATCGGTGTGCTAGGAACGTACTCTTTAGCATGGAATTCAGTGGTCCGGGACTGGTGCGATGTGATAAACTTATGTTCCGGGTGGGCCTTAGCCCCAAAGCGACCCAAATCAGCTTTAGCCTCGATATGTTTGTCTTCTTGATTAATGCTTTGTTAATTCTGACTGATGTTTCCTTGTTTGTCTATTGCAGAGGAAGTCATGTTCGCCAAGGTGATGGGCCGACTTATCAAGTGGGAGGAGGCCAACAAGGCGGCGCTAAATCCTCCCCTGGTCATTCCTGAGGCACCCCGTGCGCCTGCTGAGTCCTTGGAGGGGACTGCTGACTTGTCCCATGGGCCGGCGGGACGGCTTCGCCCGAGAGGGTAGAAACTGTTGGGACCGATAGACGAGCTAGAGGGGGCGATGATTAGCTCCGTGATGATTTGTCGCGGCGGAAGACTCGAGCAAACGCTAACACAAAGGATTTACTTGGTATCCACCCCGGACGAGTGACTAATCCAAGGATCCACTCTCCTCACTCTCTCATACACTATGAAAGACCTCCTTCTTTAGGTGGAGAAACCTCTTACAAGCTTTTACAAAGATACAACAAGAACAAAGCAAATACAAAATGAAATCTTACAAGATTTATAATAATAAGCTCACACTTTTCTTTCCTTGCTATCTTCAAGCTTGTGATTGCCTCTGGAACCTTGGAAATGCAGCAGCAATATCCTCCAAGGCTTCCCTTGAAATGACACTGATGAAGGAGAAGAAGGGGAGAAGAGTTGTGGCTCAAAATCTGTAAGAAAACCCTTATACTCGACGCCTAGGGTTTCTGAATCGATTACCCAATCGATTACCACATCAGATTTAGTCATTCAACGGCTAGTTTTCGAATCGTAATAGATTAGCCAATCGATTACGGGTATCCTGAATCGATTGCCCAATCGATTCAGGACCCTTCTGTTCTCTCGCGCAAACTGCCCTAATCGATTAGCCAATCGATTATGAGTATCCTGAATCGATTGCCCAATCGATTCAGGACCCTTCTGTTCTCTCGCGCGAACTGCCCTAATCGATCAGCTGATCGATTCAGCCACTTCTTGATCGATCACCAGATTGATCAAGGAAGCTACTGATTGCAAGAAACTCAACCCTAATCGATTGAGTCCAACCTAACCTGTTGCCACAAGTCTAGGATTCCCTACCAAGTGTTCGGTCAACCCCTTTGACCAACCTGAATTTCTTCTGCCTAGCTCCCAGCACGGACATAACCTGGTTCCCAATCAGATTTGCCTAACCCTCGAGTTAGGTCAAGTCTCTCGGTAGACT
This sequence comes from Boesenbergia rotunda, assembly GCA_024364735.1. Lineage (NCBI taxonomy): Eukaryota > Viridiplantae > Streptophyta > Magnoliopsida > Zingiberales > Zingiberaceae > Boesenbergia > Boesenbergia rotunda. Next base: position 266,255 of record JAGFNQ010005888.1, on the reverse strand, counting down.
TCCACCTTGCCAGCGTGTGAGCTCCCCGATCCACCTGGACTTCACCTAGTCCCACTAGGTGTGCCTAGTCCCACTAGGTCTTTTCCTATGCCAGCGTGCGATCTCCCCGATCCACCTGGACTTCACCTAATCCCACTAGGTGTGCCTAGTCTCACTAGGTCTTTTCCCATGCCAGCGTGCGATCTGATAAACCCCAAACTATGTGTCACGAATGTGGGTCTACCAAATTTAGATATGTATATGAATGAAATGCTGGAAACCCTTTTACAATCAAAAACTGAAAATGTAATATAGGGGACACAGGTCGTATTTTTCACGGGGCTAGTTGACGTTGTTTGATTCGAACTTGTATTTATGTGTCGTTTGTATTTTCGGGTTTCAAATCAAGATTTGGGTTTGGTTTTAAATAAAAGTGAAGATGTGATGGAAAGAATTAAACTCAACTAATAACCAAACAATTGATGGCAAGTGCTAATTCAACCAATGAAAACCTAATCAAGCACTCACCAAATTTTTAGGAACTGATTTCTGATTTCAACAAACAAAAGAACTGCTATGCAATGAAGTTAAGGCAGTGATAGGAGATTTCGGAAACAAACAAGCTTGCAACAAATCAATGCATGCGAAATTAAGAATTTGAACAAGTACCAACTTCAATTCAATTTAGCCAATCACTGCCAAGAAAATTCAGAAATACTAAAGGGGTGATATCAATTGATTTTAAAACTATTCTACACCAAAAAATAAGTCAAAACTTGATGCAAAACATCACCCAAACAGCTTGGCACGCAAAGGGCAATCCTTGTGCCAAAACTGAGTTTCTGTGCCAAGTAAAAACTGATTCTATCAGTCCAGAATTGCCACTAAATGTATGGGATGTGTAGCTGATCAATTCAGCTTGGTGTTGGCTAGTTTGTCTATGTAATTAACTGCACGTGTGAATGAAGAAAATGGAAACCAAAACTGATCAGGGCAAGACAAACTTAATTCAGAATGGGATGCAGAAAATCAGAATCCATGAGCAGAATTGGAATGCAGAATTTCAGCAACAAAGCAAATGCAGAAAACAGCTTGATCAAGTTACAATCTGTTGCAAATGATTCACCAAACCAGAACCTATTGATGTGCTGAAATCGAAAATGAAGAATTACAATTGGAGAATGCAGCAACAAAAGTGGAGGATGCAGAAACGAAATGGACTTGGCTGCAGAATTGCAGGAACGTGGCTGAAGAATGGCAGTGCAGTAATTCAGAACCATGAGATTGACATCAGAAATCAACTGAATTCATACATCACAAAGTCGCTAAATCAAGTAGCAAAACCAATGTTCATTGAGGATTAGGAAGGAATGATATCCACTTAACCAGAATTCAGAATCGATAACTGAACATGCAGAAATGATAGTAATTGCAAGCTGAAACCGATTGGCTACAAAACGAGTAAAATTGCAAGGAAGAAACTTAACACATGTGCTGCAATCTGAGACACGAATTCAGCACCATCAGCTGAGAATTGCAGCAATGAAGTTATTTTCTGATACGGAAATTGAATTGCAGGGATGAAAAACTAAATTGCATAAATTTGGTTGGAAGCCTTGATACACATAGGCTGAGCTGAAAGTTCAGAAATAGAACTGAATGGAAATCAAGCTCAGCTCTAATGCATTGGCTTACTAAAGGCTATCTTCAATCGAAGGGAATGAACTGAAATTTTCGAAACGGAAAAGAAAATTACAGAACAGGGCAAGATGCTGATACGCAAGGTTTCAAAATGGCACGCAAGCTTTTAAACAGAAATAAACTGAAGTTTAAACTAATAGATCACTAAACAAGTTCCTAATGTACTTAACTTGAAGATTAAAAACTAGATTACAGCTGAAACAATGCAATAAACGAAACTTAACCAAACTGAAACCAATTCAGAAACGAACAGTGAAGAACTGAAAATTAACAGCTAAAAACAAAAATTAACTACGGAAATCTAAACCCCAATCCTCCATTAGCTCAAGATCTTCTTGGTTGTCAATCAAGAGCTGGCTTCGAACCCCTAGGCTCAGCAATTCACTGAGGAACTGAATCTGCGGTCGAATCGAGCTCGAATCTGTTCAAGAAGGAAAACCCATTCGAATTCTTCAACTCAGCCTTGTCTGATTGAAACGAAGGTGCGGGAATGATCCAAGCTTGTCCGAGAACCCCTCCAGATGGCTTGGACTGATGTAGAATCTGACAAAACCGAAATCGAATCCTTCAAGTGCAAAGCTGCCGAAACCCTCAAACAACCCTGCTCTTGCCCAATTCCGAGCTGAAAACTCCACAAACTACTCTCCCTAGTGACCTCGACTTGATCTGATGAAGAACGGAGGTGGTCGCGCCCCTTGGATTGAAGAATTAAGCTAAAACAGTGAAGAACAAAACGAAGGAGGAAGAACTGCGGCGGAGACGCGACGAAGAACAGCTGCTGCGTGATTTTTCCTTAAGTAATAACCAATGGACGGCTCAGATTGATCGGAGGAGATCCAATGGCAGATCTTGCTCTGATTGGAGCCAAACTTTGATGATGATGATTTGGGGTCAGGATCTGCCTTGTGGTAGCTCGGATCCTCCAGATTTGTAACGGATGGTCCAGATCACCCTAATCTTTGAATGGACGATCTAGAGCCCTCCAAGCTTATCCAACGGTTGATTGAGCTCTGATTGGAATGAAACCTTCAGATCTTGATCATAGAGCTTGATCAACCCTAACCCTAGCTCGGATTGCTTCAGATCGTCCCGGATGGCTCAGATCTAGCCGCTCTTGAATCGGACGACCCGGATTAATTGTAAGCTTGATAATTCGATCCGGTTCACATCCGACTCAAGTTTGACCCAGTATGCGCTAGGTTCAGGATCCTTTCATGCCTACAAAAATATATCAGAAAATTAGTGGCCAAATAATCCAAAAAATGTGTAAATTTGCAATTAAGTCCAAAATAAGAGGAAATCCTAAAACCTAGGGTAAAATCACAATTAAGCAATAAAAACATAGGTCAAACATGGATTTTAACAATTAAAATAATCAATAAAGTGGTGCTTATCAACTCCCCCACACTTAACCTTGAGCGTCTCGTGAAAACACTAAATATGTATCCCCTAGATTTACTTAAGCATAATTAGAAGCAATTGAAAAGAAATTACCTAGGGTCGTCAATTCTTATAAATCTAAGCTCTATGGATTAGTATCTTGTCCTTATTCAACAACTTAACCTTTTCATCTATCATGAGTCATTGAGATGAATTTAAATCACTAGCCTTTCAAGGGAAGTTTTGGTGGCTCTCTTCTTAAGTTCTAAGTTGATGATGGAAGTGAAGCTCACTCTCACACACATGTTTCTTGCACTACCATAGGCTTGCTTATTGTCTACTCTCCACCATTAATCATGAATAGGATCAACATCTACAAAAACAAGTGAAAACATGGAAAATGTTAAGAAATGGAATAAAAGCAAGAAAATGGAAAAATTGATGGAGTGGGAGACTTGGTTGCTCAAAAATGTTTCCAATGTGCTTTGCCCCTCTTGACAGTCCTCTAATGATATCAAAAGTATGGTGGAGTGAAACTTGAATAAATTCCTTTAATTTGGATGAAAAATCCTTCCTTGATTTCCTTGTGCCAAGTTTGACTTTTGTGTGCCACTTGCTTCCTTCTCTTCTTCTCTGATATTTTTTTTTATACTCTAGCAAGGTCAGAATGTATCACAGAACACATGGTATCAAGTGAAATAGATACTCAACATAAAATCTTCACTCAACAACCCTTGTAACTCACTCTTGATACACTTCACCCTTTGTTGGCACACTACTTTCTTCCATTTGTTTCTTTCTCTTTTTTTGTTCTTTTCTTGTAGCTCCACGGCAGATTCCTTGCCATTCTCTGATTTCTCAAACAATTAACATCAGTTAGCATCACATAGACATGGAAGATTTTGATTGGTTCCACTTGAAAGTTTTTTTCTCAGCATATTTGAACTTCAGCCAAGCCACTGCATTGTCTCTGCTTTTCTGCTCTGATCAGACATGTTTCTTTCATTCAGCAGTTTGAAATCTGCTCCCAGAAGTCTAGCAGCTGTCGAGTGGATTTCTTTCAATTCAATTCAGCTTTTGATGATTGCAATCAGCAGGATTCTAGCCTCACCACTGCACAGATTTTCACTGCTTCAAATCAGCCTTTTACAGCCTTCAATTCGGATTGTCTTCAGCTTGTTTTCAGCTGCAGTTCAGATGCTAGCATTTGGCAACAACCTTGCATTAGTTTCAATTCAAAACAGTCCAGCTTGTATCATTTCAGCTCTAAAATTCAGCACTCAGCAAAACAAGCAGTGCAGATTTTTTTCCAACTTCTTTTTTGCTTTTGTTCACCGGATTCACATTGACAACTTGATTTATTCAGCTGCAATTCAGATGATGTTCAGCTGCGATTCAGATTATATAAGATTGCACTTGATTTCCCTAGCAAGGCTCAGCTGCGGTCCAAAACATTTCTGACCAAAAATAGCTTCACAAAGAAAAATTTTTCTCTTCAGTTTGGCACATAATTCTCTATTCTTTCTTTTTTTTTATTCTTATGGTCATTTTCACTTTGAGTGCCGAATTCAACTTGGGGTTCAACTTCCTTGTATCTTCAAATGATGATCAAGAATCTTCAATTGCTTTCAATCCTTGCCCACTCCTATCACTTGATCTTGATACAAAACTTAACTCACTTTGATCCTTGAAATTGCAGAATTTTTTTTTTTGGATCCAAATGCTTCCTTGATACAAAATGTTTTCCAAAATACTAATCACTCCCCCACACTTAAATCTTTGTCCGTCTCAGGCAAAGTAGCATTAGAAACATATCAAACAACAAGTCCAAAGAAAAGTGAAGGTAAGAGTAAGAAAATAAGTAAAGAAAAATGGAAGGAACATGATTAATGCTAAAAATTGATGTGGAAAAGGAAACAAATGGATTAGTCTCTATAGATGTGATCCAATCATTAAAATATGATTTTGAAAGAACCTAAGCAAGTTCTAGAGTTCAATAACATATGTGTGTCACAAATATAAGGCTAATTCTCACTAGGCAAAAACAATTCATCCCAAGTCCTCAATTAAGAATCTAACGCAAGTAGTACTCAAGCATCCAAGATTTCATCCATTAGCTCAAACCCAAAGTTTTAACAACCAAATTTAATTTATTTTCAAAAGACTCTAAAATGCTATGGAATAATCTAGAGGGATACATTTATTCCTAAATATGAAGAAAACAAACTTCTAAGAGAACTAACATGCATTTATTGACAAGGACTCAATTTAAAAGAAAATTCTACTTCTAGAAAGCATAAAAAATGAAACATGTAATAAAAGAAAATACAAGAAGAGTCAAACTCCCCTTTATTCTGGTGGACGGAGTCTATCCAAAAGTAGCCACCATCATGGTAGTGGAGGAACATAGGTGGCTGAGAGATTTGGGACTCCCCCACACTTGAACTTCACAAAAAATTGCTCTGGTGGCCTAAGGCGATTCAGGTTCAAAATCCTTTGAAGGAATGGAGTTCTTCGAATTAAAGCAAAATCATCTCCTCCTTCTTTATGCCTTTCAGAAGTCCTTCCAAGAGGCTGGAGTCTGTTCAGTTGGAGTACTGATAAGTACCATTTTATTGATCATTTGAGTTGCTAAAATCCATGTTTGACCTATGTTTTTATTGCTTAATTGTGAAATTGCCCTAGGTTTTAGGATTTCCTCTTATTTTGGACTTAATTACAAATTTACCCATTTTTTGGATTATTTGGCCACTAATTTTCTGATATATTTTTGTAGGCATGAAAGGATCCTGGACTTAGAGCATATTGGGTTAAACTTGAGTCGGAAGTGAACCGGATCGAATTGTCAAGCTTATGATTAATCCGAGCCGTCCGATTCAAGAACGGCAAGATCTGAGCCATCCGGGATGATCTGAAGCAATCCGAGCTAGGGCTAGGGTTGATCAAGCACCCTGATCAAGATCTGAAGGTTTCATACCAATCAGAGCTCAATCAACCGTTGGATCAAGCTTGGAGGGCTCTAGATCGTCCATTCAAAGACTAAGTTGACCTGGACCATCCGTTGCACATCTGGAGGATCCGAGCTACCACGAGCCAGATCCTGACCCCAGATCATCATCCTCATAGCTTGGCTCAAATCAGAGCAAGATCAGCCGTTGGATCTCCTCCGATCAATCTGGACCGTCCGTGCTTAAGTATTTAATCAAAACTCTGCAGCAGCTAACCTTGGTCGCGTCCTCGCCGCAGCATCGTTTTCCTTCGTTTCTTCTTCGTTTTCTTCAGCAAATTCTCATCCAAAGGCGTGACCACCTCAATTCGAGCTCATCCTTGAGTGACAGCAAGGATTTGGATTGAGGATTAGATTCAATTAGTTAATTTTTCGTTTTAGCAGCAGACTTCAAATTCTGTAATCTCTTATTTCTGAATTTTTCTGTTTCAGCTCTTAGATTTCGTTTCCTACTTGTTTCTGCTTAACTAGGTTTATGTCCTTCAAGTTGAGTAGTTTAGGAAGCTTTTCTAGTGGATAATTACTTTTAATTTTAGTTGTTTTTGGTTTAAATCCGTGCGTATCAATACAATTGCTGCGTGCCACTTCTTTTCTGCAAATTCTGTTGGTTTCTGAATGTTCAGCGTGTAGTTTCTGAAATTCGAGCAAGTTTACATTATGATTTCTCAATCCAATCAGTTCTATTGTCTGCACTAGGTATTTGCTTCGTTTCTACATTTCTTCCTTCATGTTTTGAGCTCTAGTTTTAATTTCTAAATATCTGCGTATAGCTTTACGTTTCTGAATGTTAACCTCTGAATGGATGCTTTACTCAATTGATCAGATTTTGGTTTGAAACTTTTCATTCATCCTTGCAACCATCTTCACTAATAACTTGCATTCTGAATTTCCTTAATCAGTTTCATTTTGAAGTGTTGGTATTAGCTTTGGCACATAGGTACAAGCTTGGGCACAAAGTCTTTCTCTGCGTGCCAAGTTGGTCATTCCGCAGTTGTATCAAGAGAGGGGTTAGTAGTGAATTGCATCAGGTTAAGTGAACTGTCAGTGAGCTTTTGGCAGTTGGAAATAAGTAGATTTGCATTCGGAAAAGTCTGAACTAATGTATCCATGTTTGCATTAGATGGGTTCTTAGTTTTGTAACTAGTTCATGTTTCCTTGATTTAAGTTAGCATTTTGAAGTAAGTTGTTCTTTTGAATTAATTTCAATCAAAAATGTTGGAATTGCTTGATTCACCTTGCTTAGCATTCTAGTTTGCATTTGATACCGAAATTGATTTTCCAAGTTGGTTACTTGCATTGTTAGAATTAAGTTTCCAATTGTCTGAGCTTATTAGTTGAAATTACATTAGCTTAAGTTCCATGCTTAATTTTTCTTGCTTCTTCTTTATTTTTTTTGTCCTCATTTCCCAATTGCAACCCAAAACCCAACATTGATTCGAAACCCAAAAATTCACAAACGACACATAAACACAAGTTTGAATCAAACACAACAACTAGTCCCGAGAAAAATACGACCTGAGGCCCCTTTACTACGCTTTTCATATCTTGATTGCAAAAAGGGTTTCCAGCACTTATAAATGTTGGTGCAGGAAGCACCAGATCGAACCTTGTTTTGATATTGGCAAAGGATTCAAAGTTAAGGGTTATTTGTTGTCTAACAATGCTGCTTGAGAGTGCAGGAAACAAAGTCCTAACGAAGGGCTGCTAGGCACCTGACGATGGGCTGTCAGGAAACCAAGTCCTGGCGAAGGGTTGCTGGGCGAAAACCAAGTCCTAGCGAAGGGATGCTAGGCACCTGACGATGGGCTGTCAGGAACTCAAGACCTGGCGAAGGGCTGCTGGGCAAAAACCAAGTCCTGGCGAAGGGCTGCTGGGCGAAACTCAAGACCTGGCGAAGGGCTGCCGGGCAAAAGTCCAACTGGAGGATCCGGTTAGCACCAGGTAAATTCTCCCGAGAGGAGTAGGTGAGGATGCGTTCCCCTTGAGGGAACATTAGGCGTCGGTTCGACCTAGGGCTCCATTTTGGAGACCAAAGTCAGAACCAAGACAGCCAAGGCTGTATAATTCATTATGTTATTGGTTTATTGTGTTTTGGACTAACCCTGGATGCAGGACCAAAGGAACGTGTGTCTGCAGCTCAGAATGCCTCAAAGGAAAGAGGCGATCGCTGACCAGGGCGCCCGGAGTGTACCGGGCGCCCCCAAGGTGAACACAAAACACAACACAACCAGAAGAACCTCGACAGTACATTCTGAGGGCGCCCCCGCTGTCCCGGGCGCCCCCATGGCAAACCAACTGAAGAGTTTATCTGCTGCCGCGTCTGCACTGCGCACCCAGGGCGCCCCCGCTGTCCCGGGCGCCCCCAGCCACTCTTACGCAGAAGACTTCAGTGCTGCGGATAAGAGTTGGCCAAGTCAACCAGGGCGCCCCCAGCGTCCAGGGCGCCCCCGTCAAGACCTTATCCCGAGGTTCAAGGGATAAGTCGTTGACTGCGCCTTGTGTGGATCTGCTGCCACGTGGGGGGGGGGGGGGGTGCCCCCGTCGACCAGGGCGCCCCCAGGCACTATAAAAAGGGCCCTAGACCCTCTTCTTCAGTACACTGCTTTCATTCAACGCATCCAAACGCTCTGACGACCGCGCTCTGCTCCGGAAACATCCCGACTCAAGAACGAAGCGCCGTCAACCTCCCACTGCACCGAAACTCGATCTACACCGGGAGTTGGTAAAACAAAGTGTATATTTCTATTTACAGTAATTTTGTAATCTCACTCTGTAACCGTTTTGCGCACTATAGAATTGCCCAAAGTAAACGGTCAACGACCGTGGGCCTTGGAGTAGGAGTCGACCCAGGCTCCGAACCAAGTAAAACCTTGGTGTTTGCGTTGTTTGATTTTATTCCGCCCCGCACTTACTCTTTCTTTTAAATCCGAACATTTTCCGATATTCACCCCCCCTCTATCGGTCTTTCTCGATCCAACAAGTGGTATCAGAGCGGGGTTATTCAAAGTTGGTGCAACCACCACTTTGAAATTTTTTTTCGGATTTTTTTTCGCTTTATTTTTTAAATAAATAATATCTGTGAGTGTATTTAAAACATCCTTACGCCTTTTTCAATTCTGAATTCTCATTTTCTCACCATAAGTCAGAATTGATAAAAGAATCAATTTGTGAAAACTTGTCGTAAAATTTTTTATTATTATTTTAAACTGAAGTTTAAACTAATAGATCACTAAATAAGTTCCTAATGTACTTAACTTGAAGATTAAAAACTAGATTACAGCTGAAAGAATGCAATAAACGAAACTTAACCAAACTGAAACCAATTCAGAAACGAACAGTGAAGAACTGAAAATTAACAGCTAAAAACCAAAATTAACTACGGAAATCTAAACCCCAATCCTCCATTAGCTCAAGATCTTCTTGGTTGTCAATCAAGAGCTGGCTTCGAACCCCTAGGCTCAGCAATTCACTGAGGAACTGAATCTGCGGTCGAATCGAGCTCGAATCTGTTCAAGAAGGAAAACCCATTCGAATTCTTCAACTCAGCCTTGTCTGATTGAAACGAAGGTGCGGGAATGATCCAAGCTTGTCCGAGAACCCCTCCAGATGGCTTGGACTGATGTAGAATCTGACAAAACTGAAATCGAATCCTTCAAGTGCAAAGCTGCCGAAACCCTCAAACAACCCTGCTCTTGCCCAATTCCGAGCTGAAAACTCCACAAACTACTCTCCCTAGTGACCTCGACTTGATCTGATGAAGAACGGAGGTGGTCGCGCCCCTTGGATTGAAGAATTAAGCTAAAACAGTGAAGAACAAAACGAAGGAGGAAGAACTGCGGCGGAGACGCGACGAAGAACAGCTGCTGCGTGATTTTTCCTTAAGTAATAACCAATGGACGGCTCAGATTGATCGGAGGAGATCCAACGGCATATCTTGCTCTGATTGGAGCCAAACTTTGATGATGATGATTTGGGGTCAGGATCTGCCTTGTGGTAGCTCGGATCCTCCAGATTTGCAACGGATGGTCCAGATCACCCTAATCTTTGAATGGACGATCTAGAGCCCTCCAAGCTTGATCCAACGGTTGATTGAGCTCTGATTGGAATGAAACCTTCAGATCTTGATCATAGAGCTTGATCAACCCTAACCCTAGCTCGGATTGCTTCAGATCATCCCGGATGGCTCAGATCTAGCCGCTCTTGAATCGGACGACCCGGATTAATTGTAAGCTTGATAATTCGATCCGGTTCACATCCGACTCAAGTTTGACCCAGTATGCCCTAGGTCCAGGATCCTTTCATGCCTACAAAAATATATCAGAAAATTAGTGGCCAAATAATCCAAAAAATGTGTAAATTTGCAATTAAGTCCAAAATAAGAGGAAATCCTAAAACCTAGGGTAAAATCACAATTAAGCAATAAAAACATAGGTCAAACATGGATTTTAACAATTAAAATAATCAATAAAGTGGTGCTTATCAACTCCCCCACACTTAACCTTGAGCGTCTCGCGAAAACACTAAATATATATCCCCTAGATTTACTTAAACATAATTAGAAGCAATTGAAAAGAAATTACCTAGGGTAGTCAATTCTTATAAATCTAAGCTCTATGGATTAGTATCTTGTCCTTATTCAACAACTTAGCCTTTTCATCCATCATGAGTCATTGGGATGAATTTAAATCACTAGCCTTTCAAGGGAAGTTTTGGTGGCTCTCTTCTTAAGTTCTAAGTTGATGATGGAAGTGGAGCTCACTCTCACACACATGTTTCTTGCACTACCATAGGCTTGCTTATTGTCTACTCTCCACCATTAATCATGAATAGGATCAACATCTACAAAAACAAGTGAAAACATGGAAAATGTTAAGAAATGGAATAAAAGCAAGAAAATGGAAAAATTGATGGAATGGGAGACTTGGTTGCTCAAAAATGTTTTCAATGTGCTTTGCCCCTCTTGACAGTCCTCTAATGATATCAAAAGTATGGTGGAGTGAAACTTGAATAAATTCCTTAAATTTGGATGAAAAACCCTTCCTTGATTTCCTTGTGCCAAGTTTGACTTTTGTGTGCCACTTGCTTCCTTCTCTTCTTCTCTGATTTTTTTTTTATCCTCTAGCAAGGTCAGAATGTATCACAGAACACATGGTATCAAGTGAAATAGATACTCAACATAAAATCTTCACTCAACAACCCTTGTAACTCACTCTTGATACACTTCACCCTTTGTTGGCACACTACTTTCTTCCATTTGTTTCTTTCTCTTTTTTTGTTCTTTTCTTGTAGCTCCACGGCAGATTCCTTGCCATTCTCTGATTTCTTAAACAATTAACATCAGTTAGCATCACATAGACATGGAAGATTTTGATTGGTTCCACTTGAAAGTTTTTTTCTCAGCATATTTGAACTTCAGCCAAGCCACTGCATTGTCTCTGCTTTTCTGCTCTGATCAGACATGTTTCTTTCATTCAGCAGTTTGAAATCTGCTCCCAGAAGTCAGTAGCTGTCGAGTGGATTTCTTTCAATTCAATTCAGCTTTTGATGATTGCAATCAGCTGGATTCTAGCCTCACCACTGCACAGATTTTCACTGCTTCAAATCAGCCTTTTACAGCCTTCAATTCGGATTGTCTTCAGCTTGTTTTCAGCTGCAGTTCAGATGCTAGCATTTGGCAGCAACCTTGCATTAGTTTCAATTCAAAATAGTCCAGCTTGTATCATTTCAGCTCTAAAATTCAGCACTCAGCAAAACAAGCAGTGCAGATTTTTTTCCAACTTCTTTTTTGCTTTTGTTCACCGGATTCACATTGACAACTTGATTTATTCAGCTGCAATTCAGATGATGTTCAGCTGCGATTCAGATTATATAAGATTGCACTTGATTTCCCTAGCAAGGCTCAGCTGCGGTCCAAAACATTTCTGACCAAAAATAGCTTCACAAAGAAAAATTTTTCTCTTCACTTTGGCACATAATTCTCTTTTCTTTCTTTTTTTTTTTATTCTTATGGCATCTATTTTCATTTCCACTTTGAGTGCCGAATTCATCTTGGGGTTCAACTTCCTTGTATCTTCAAATGATGATCAAGAATCTTCAATTGCTTTCAATCCTTGCCCACTCCTTTCACTTGATTTTGATACAAAACTTAACTCACTTTGATCCTTGAAATTAAAGAATTTTTTTTTTGGATCCAAATGCTTCCTTGATACAAAATGTTTTCCAAAATACTAATCACTCCCCCACACTTAAATCTTTGTCCGTCTCGGGCAAAGTAGCATTAGAAACATATCAAACAACAAGTCCAAAGAAAAGTGAGGGTAAGAGTAAGAAAATAAGTAAAGAAAAATGGAAGGAACATGATTAATGCTAAAAATTGATGTGGAAAAGGAAACAAATGGATTAGTCTCTATAGATGTGATCCAATCATTAAAATATGATTTTGAAAGAACTTAAGCATGTTCTAGAGTTCAATAACATATGTGTGTCACAAATATAAGGCTAATTCTCACTAGGCAAAAACAATTCATCCCAAGTCCTCAATTAAGAATCTAAAGCAAGTAGTACTCAAGCATCCAAGATTTCATCCATTAGCTCAAACCCAAAGTTTTAACAACCAAATTTAATTTATTTTCAAAAGACTCTAAAATGCTATGGAATAATCTAGAGGGATACATTTATTCCTAAATATGAAGAAAACAAACTTCTAAGAGAACTAACATGCATTTATTGACAAGGACTCAATTTAAAAGAAAATTCTACTTCTAGAAAGCATAAAAAATGAAACATGCAATAAAAGAAAATACAAGAAGAGTCAAACTCCCCTTTATTCTGGTGGACGGAGTCTATCCAAAAGTAGCCTCCATTATGGTTGTGGAGGAACATAGGTGGCTGAGAGATTTGGGACTCCCCCACACTTGAACTTCACAAAAAATTGCTCTGGTGGCCTAAGGCGATTCAGGTTCAAAATCCTTTGAAGGAATGGAGTTCTTCGAATTAAAGCAAAATCATCTCCTCCTTCTTTATGCCTTTCAGAAGTCCTTCCAAGAGGCTGGAGTCTGTTCAGTTGGAGTACTGATAAGTACCATTTTATTGATCATTTGAGTTGCTAAAATCCATGTTTGACCTATGTTTTTATTGCTTAATTGTGAAATTGCCCTAGGTTTTAGGATTTCCTCTTATTTTGGACTTAATTGCAAATTTACCTATTTTTTGGATTATTTGGCCACTAATTTTCTGATATATTTTTGTAGGCATGAAAGGATCCTGGACCTAGAGCATATTGGGTTAAACTTGAGTCGGAAGTGAACCGGATCGAATTGTCAAGCTTACGATTAATCCGAGCCGTCCGATTCAAGAACGGCTAGATCTGAGCCATCCGGGATGATCTGAAGCAATCCGAGCTAGGGCTAGGGTTGATCAAGCACCCTGATCAAGATCTGAAGGTTTCATACCAATCAGAGCTCAATCAACCGTTGGATCAAGCTTGGAGGGCTCTAGATCGTCCATTCAAAGACTAAGTTGACCTGGACCATCCGTTGCACATCTGGAGGATCCGAGCTACCACGAGCCAGATCTTGACCCCAGATCATCATCCTCATAGCTTGGCTCAAATCAGAGCAAGATCAGCCGTTGGATCTCCTCCGATCAATCTGGACCGTCCGTGCTTAAGTATTTAATCAAAACTCTGCAGCAGCTAACCTTGGTCGCGTCCTCGCCGCAGCATCGTTTTCCTTCGTTTCTTCTTCGTTTTCTTCAGCAAATTCTCATCCAAAGGCGTGACCACCTCAATTCGAGCTCATCCTTGAGTGACAGCAAGGATTTGGATTGAGGATTAGATTCAATTAGTTAATTTTTCGTTTTAGCAGCAGACTTCAAATTCTGTAATCTCTTATTTCTGAATTTTTCTGTTTCAGCTCTTAGATTTCGTTTCCTACTTATTTCTGCTTAACTAGGTTTATGTCCTTCAAGTTGAGTAGTTTAGGAAGCTTTTCTAGTGGATAATTACTTTTAATTTCAGTTGTTTTTGGTTTAAATCCGTGCGTATCAATACAATTGCTACGTGCCACTTCTTTTTTGCAAATTCTGTTGGTTTCTGAATGTTCAGCGTGTAGTTTCTGAAATTCGAGCAAGTTTACATTATGATTTCTCAATCCAATCAGTTCTATTGTCTGCACTAGGTATTTGCTTCGTTTCTACATTTCTTCCTTCATGTTTTGAGCTCTAGTTTTAATTTCTGAATATCTGCGTATAGCTTTACGTTTCTGAATGTTAACCTCTGAATGGATGCTTTACTCAATTGATCAGATTTTGGTTTGAAACTTTTCATTCATCCTTGCAACCATCTTCACTAATAACTTGCATTCTGAATTTCCTTGATCAGTTTCATTTTGAAGTGTTGGTATTAGCTTTGGCACATAGGTACAAGCTTGGGCACAAAGTCTTTCTCTGCATGCCAAGTTGGTCATTCCGCAGTTGTATCAAGAGAGGGGTTAGTAGTGAATTGCATCAGGTTAAGTGAACTGTCAGTGAGCTTTTGGCAGTTGGAAATAAGTAGATTTGCATTCGGAAAAGTCTGAACTAATGTATCCATGTTTGCATTAGATGGGTTCTTAGTTTTGTAACTAGTTCATGTTTCCTTGATTTAAGTTAGCATTTTGAAGTAAGTTGTTCTTTTGAATTAATTTCAATCAAAAATGTTGGAATTGCTTGATTCACCTTGCTTAGCATTCTAGTTTGCATTTGATACCGAAATTGATTTTCCAAGTTGGTTACTTGCATTGTTAGAATTAAGTTTCCAATTGTCTGAGCTTATTAGTTGAAATTACATTAGCTTAAGTTCCATGCGTAATTTTCTTGCTTCTTCTTTATTTTTTTTGTCCTCATTTCCCAATTGCAACCCAAAACCCAACATTGATTCGAAACCCAAAAATTCACAAACGACACATAAACACAAGTTTGAATCAAACACGACAACTAGCCCCGAAAAAAATACGACCTGAGGTCCCTTTACTACGCTTTTCATATCTTGATTGCAAAAAGGGATTCCAGCACTTATAAATATCTAAATTTGAGACCCACATTCGTGACACATAGATCGGGTTCATCAAATTTTTGGCGTCGTTGCCGGGGAATCTACTAGTTGACTTATTTGATTTTTGCTTGTGCACTTATTTCATATCATTCTTGACTTACTTTTGTGCTTATTGCTATATCTTTTGATTTTATTTTATTTGTTTTATCTTTTTATCCACTTTTACTGCGAGTTGTCTTGTTTTATGACCAGGTCTTTAGGTTGTGATTTAGAAGATTTCGACCCTGAGATTGAGAGGACTTTCAGAGTCAGGAGGAGGCAGGCCATTCTTTCTGAGACTACAGACATCCCTCCTATTCAGACTATTTTCACTCACTCAGGCAGTGACATGGCAGACCACCAAAGAACCATGAAGGAGCTCGTAGCGCCTGATGCTGCATTTCAGTACTCCAGCATAGCTTACCCAGAGCTGGGGGAGGGGGGGGGGGGGAATTTTGAGTTAAGATCTGGACTTATCAATTTGCTGCCAAAGTTTTAGGGACTTACTGGAGAGGATCCAAACAGACACCTGCATGAATTCCATGTTGTATGCTCCACTATGAAGCCTCAGGGCATTTCTGAAGAAGACATCAAGTTGAGAGCTTTCCCCTTTACACTGACAGGAGCAGCAAAAGACTGGTTTTATTATCCGCCTACAGGACATGTGTCTAGTTGGATCGCTATGAAGAAGGCATTTTTGGAAATGTACTTCCCAGCCTCCAGAACAGCTATAATCAGAAAAAGCATCTGCGGAATTCAGCAAGTGGTGGGTGAGACATTGTATGATTACTGGGAGAGATTCAACAAGCTGTGTTCAAGTTGCCCCCAGCATCAGATCAGTGAGCAATTATTGATTCAGTACTTTTATGAGGGATTGCTGCAGATGGACAGAGTCATGATAGATGCTACAGCTGGAGGGGCCCTAGTGAACAAAAAGCCACTTCAAGCTAGGGAGCTAATTTCTAATATGGCGGAGAACTCCCAACAATTTGGAAGCAGAGCCTTGACCACTAGAGGAGTGGGTGAAGTTCAGATAGTTCCTACTGATCAGAAGGAGGTTGCGAATGCATTGATGGAGCTCACCTCGGCTTTTAAGCTAATGGAATTAAAAATGGAAAGACAAAATTCAACTCCTTCAGTACCTCCACAGTCAAGTCAAATGATAAGTGTGTGTGGCATTTGCTCTAGTCTAGAGCATACCTCAGATTCATGCCCCACTCTCCAACAGGATGAAACAGTAGCAGCATTGGTGAGAGGACAATTTCCAGCAAGAAACAATCCATATTCCTCTACTTACAACCCCGGTTGAAGGAATCATCCTAACTTGAGGTATGGGAATGCTTTCTGTCAACAAGAGCCTCAAATGCAACCCTCACAGCAGCTTCAACCGAATTTCCAGCAACCCCAACAAACTCAAAACAATCAGCCAACTTTTCAGCCATCAAACCAAAGTTTTTAGCCTCCGTTTCAGCCTAATTCCCAACAATTTCAGCAACAATTCCAACCATTTGAACCTCAATTCCAGCAACCTTATCAAGGGCAGCAAGGTTTGCAATCATTCCCAGCTTTTCCAGCTCAAAACCAACAAAATTTTCAGCCCACACAGCCCTTGAATCAGAATTTCCAGCCTTATAATCAAGGGTTTCAAGGTCAGAGTTTTCAGCCCTCACCACCTAATTTTCCACCTCAAAATCAGAACTTTCATCCCTACAATTCCCAGCAAGGTTTCCAAGCAAATCAGCCATTTAATCAGCCCTATCAACAACCCAATCAGTCATTTAATCAGCCCTATCAACAACCCCAACAGCCATGTTTTCAACAAAATCAGCAAGCTCAACAATTTCAGCCTACTTCATCCTTTCAAAATCAGTCAAGGAGCTATTCTAACCAAGGAGGCTATGGGGGATCAAATGGAGGAAATGATCAGTAACAAATGATGGAAATGTTTCAACGGATGTTCCAACAACAACAACAACATATACAAAACCTTGAGAGGCAAATGGGTCAATTGGCTAGTGGGATCAATCACAATCAAGCTCAAGGATCAAGTCAACTCCCTTCCCAAACTGTTCCTAATCCTAAAGGAAACGTGAGTGCTATTTATTTGAGGAGTGGGAAGGTCACTTCATCTCCAAAGAGTCCAAGAGCAGATTTTTCAGAAAACCGGACAGCAACTTCGATTCCAGCTCAAAACAGCAGTAAAATGACTTCAAATTCAGCTGATTCCACCCCTAGCACGTGCCCAACCCTTTCCTCAAGCAACCCTCCGAGGAGGGTGACTTCGGACCCTCCAGTCTACCACCTGAAGCTCCAGTTGTCCAACGACTTTCCCCCTGTCAGGGCTTGCCGCCGCCCGAGGGATGGGGTAACACATCAAGTACTCCTAGAGGGGTAGCCGTACGAGTCTCGGCTGGCCTGCTAACCACTCTCTGAGAGACTCTTCTGAAGGTACAGGTTACTGTTGCATTGGATATTCTCTTGCCTATTTTCTGACCTCTTGGTGCAATGCCAAGCAGCTGAAGATTGTGTAATAGCCGACCGGGGTCTGTATTCCTGGCCCCGGGTTGAAGCCTTGTTCCGTCAGGCCTTGAGGGTGAAGGCTACAACTGACCACGAGCATCGAGCAGGAATGATGTAGGCGGGGGTCAGCAGAGCTCTCCGTGCGAAGGTTGAGCATCTGCTAAACCTCTTGAGGACCAGGAGCGGGCTCTTCAAAATTCCCAGCACCGAGAACACTTGGCGTCCGAGAAAGCTGTGACTGTTACCAAGGACCTGCTCCAGGTGATGCAGGAGAGAGACCAGCTCCAAGTGAGGGAGAAGGAGTTGTCGAATGATATCCAGCTTATGGTAGCCTCGGCCGAAAGATTGAACTCACGCATTCAGGATCAGGCGCAACAGCTCAGCCAGAGGGAGTCCAACTTTATGATGGCTACGGAGCGCGCGTCTGTCTTGGAAGATGATCTGTCCCAAGCTCGGTCGGAGGTGAGAGCCACATCAGACAGACTCAGGGGGGCCCTAACCAAGCAAGATGAGTTGTTTGTTGAGTTGGGACGGTTGAAGTGCTCACATGAGGCTGCCGAGGTCGAGCTCCGCGCTCTTCGGGTTGTTAAAGCTTCTAGGTCTAAGGAAGCTGAAGCGGATTTTAAGGCGATGTTTCTGGAGTCAGCGGAATTTCGCGCTATCATCGCCGACCAGGTAATGAAATGCCTGCACCAAGGCTTCCACGGGGCTGTCGACCAGCTGAAGAAGGATCCGTTTCTGCCTCTTGATGCCGACCCACGTTTGTGACGGATGCCCGAGTTAGAGAGGGGCTTTCTCCCGAGGACCCGGGCTTGTATGACCCTAGGTTTACTAGGGGGACGAGCCTATTGTACCAATTTTGAATTAGCGTGATCATATTGCACTAACTTACCATTTTTTGTGTATGTGCCTGTATCTAGCTCCACCTGTCTCGTGCCTTTGTAGCACGGGCTTAGAAAATCAGGGAATAATTGTTTGCTTTGAGGTTGATCCTGGGTGTGGGTCCTCACGACCATTCTGCAAGCCCTAACGCCAAGCCTGTATCTATTTCCATGGTGGACCCTCGTCGATCTTTTATTCTGATGAGTGCGGACGGCCCCCAAACCGTTGCCTCCGCAATATCCGCTATCTCTTGAATAGAATCATAAAGGGGTTGACCTCAGCTTGACGTCAGTGGATGACTGCTTCTATACGTGTGGCACAGTGGTTGACCGCACCTTGACCTCGTTTGGAAAAAAAGTAGTTTTGAATGAGTTTGACCTGGTCACACTGACCAGGCAAACCCGGACATAGGCGTACCCAATTTGGGTATTGTAGCTAGGAAAAAAAGGGTTTTGACCGAGTTCGACCTGGTCACACTGACCAGGCAAACCCTGACACAGGCGTACCCAATTTGGGTGTTGTAGTTGGAAAAAAGGGTTTTGACCGAGTTTGACCTGGTCACACTGACCAGGCAAACCCGGACACAGGCGTACCCAATTTGGGTACTGTAGCTAGGAAAAAAAAGTTTTGACCGTGTTTGACCTGGTCACACTGACCAGGCAAACCCGGACACAGGCATACCCAATTTGGGTACTGTAGATAGGGGAAAAAAGTTTTGGCTGAGTTTGACCTGGTCACACTGACCAGGCAAACTCGGACACAGGCGTACCCAATTGGGTACTGTAGCTAGGAAAAAAATGGTTCAGATCAGTAAGGCAAAGGAAGTGCAGAGAGATGGAGCAGTAAAGGTTAAGAATGCAGATTCAGAAATTCACGATATATTTTTCTTCTCCTTGATCTAGATGGGTGTGTATGGGAGGTGAATAGGCTCACCTGAATGGTCTATCTAGCCCGTAGCAAACGGCTCACGGTAAAGGCATTGTAAATCTATTATTGGCTGGGGCATTGCCAAAAAGCCCGGGAGGGTGAGTAGGTTCACCAAAATGACCTACCTAGCCCGCAGCAAACGGCTCGCGGTAAAGACACTCCAAATCCGTTGATAGCTGACCACTTGCTAAAAGTGGAGGCGATGATTGATGGGTGCTATCATTTCATTCGGGCTAGTCACATAGCAGAGAGGGACACATGGGCTGCAGGATGGATGAGTGATCAACATCGACATGCACATATATCAGACAACACTAGAGTGACATATGTAATGGTGTCTGATAGATATATTACAGCTGCGGATAGAGGATGATGCCAGGTGGGAGCATCAGACTAGTGGCGACGGTGACACTGGATGAGGAGGACTGCATATGAGATGATCAGGCTGGGAGCTTGTGCAGCATGTGGCACAGGCAACCTCGGCGGTGGTAGGAGGATAGTCACGAGATGATAGACGACATTGGTTGATTTTGAGGGATGGTACTGTGAGTGTGTGCATACATGTACATATGGGGACATATTGGGGACAACCACCTGGATCTGATACTTCATCAGAAACAAGTGGCTATCCTAGGATACATGTTTGTAGTACTATTTTCTTGATGATATAATTTACCTTTCATCAAAATTGAATAGACTCATAAAGGGTTGCATGTTCCTAGGCATGGCGTGGGCATGTTGCTCGAAGCGACGCTTCAGCGTCTGTAGCTGTTCCTGCATTATTCCTGTATTAAATGCACAGAGAGGCAGTAGTCTCTATAAATAGGGGAAGAAGGGTGAACCATCTTTTTCATCCCTTCTGCCCTTTTTTCCTCACGGTGAGATGTCAGTGCCCTTCCCTCCACCTCCGTTTGTGGCCGCCCTTGTTGATGGAGATGTAGGGGTGTTCTTGACCGGAGGGCCTAGTGGAGGGGGAAGCCTTTGTTTCACCATTTTTGTCGGGAAGCATGGTGGAGATGATGTCCAGGGTCTCGCTGAAGATCTTGGAGAATGTGGGACTCCTGGGTTATCTGAGGAGTCCAAGAAAGATATTATATGGTCCGCCAGGGGGCATGGTGGAGATGACATAGCCTTATTGTTGCCTCCCCCAGGGCTGCCCTATTTTCCTCAAACGTCATCCTCTTCCGAATCCTCTTTTTCCCAAGTTTTGGGGATCAAATAGTGTTTGCAAGGGATGGTGAGGCAGCATCCCCGAGAGGGGAGCTTCTTCTGTTAAGGAAATACTTCTTTGCGTCTTACCGGTATGCTGCTCCCCTCTTCCTCCTTCCGACCGTTGCTGCGGATTCATCTTCGCGGGAAGAAATGGTCGGGGTCTTCAGGTGGAGTCGTGCTACCCATGTGTTACCTCAGGCGTCCTCCTTTGTTACCTCAGGCGTCCTCCTTTGTTATCGACTATTCGGACGGAGTACCCAGAAGGTGGCCGAAGATTCAAGGATCACGTCGACGGACTCCCGCGCATCGCATACTGGGAAGATGGTTCCGAGCCCAGTGACCCTGCGGGAATGACGCTGTAGTGAAGAAAGACCCAGATAGAAGAGTGTTTTCTCTCACAGGATGTTCCGGTTGTATCTTGATAATTCTCTGAGATATTGACCTCCATGTATTTTTCATATAAATAAAGTAAAATTTGTGTTACCGCATGTATGTGTGTGTTTGTATGGCCTTAGTATGTTGACGTCTCACTTGTTTTTCCTTTGGTCGGGTAAGCCCCTTTACCATTGTTTCTGCAGCACCCACTTGTCCCAGGCGTTCGAGATATCGCGGGGTGATGGACCCGAACTAGGTGTCACGAATGTGAGTCTCAAATTTAGAATATGTATAAAATGCTGGAAACCCTTTTTGCAATCAAAATATGAAAATGTAGTAAAGGGGCCACAGGTCGTATTTTTCCTGGGGACTAATTGATATAGTGTGATTCGAGCTCATGTGTATTTGTCGTTTACGAAATTTGGGTTTCAAATAAAGTTTGGGTTTGGTTTCAATTAGAAATGGAAAAACAAGGAAAATTTAACTAGTTGAACTAAAACAAGGTGATGGCAATTAATGAACTTAACCAAATGACAACTTTAATCAACTAATGCAAATCTACAACCTTTAGACATCAAACTGATACAAAATTGCAATGGCACATCACACCTTGTGTTCAACTACAGGATTTGTAAATCAAAACCAACCAAATAATAAGCAATCTATGAACAACTGATACAAGATTGATGCCAAAACTCCACTTGATACTAAAGAGCAAACAATTTAACAATCCCAAATCTGCCAATGAATTGAAAACTGATCAAGTCAGAATCATTGTAGAAACTTGAAGGAAGAAATGGCAGCAACTGGCTGGACAGAATTAAGCATCAAATGTATGCAAACATTAACTCACATGAGACAGAATATCAGACATCGAACCAAAATGCAGAAATGAATGAATGAAGGAATGAGATGCAACATTTCAGAAACTAAAATGGATGCTCAACCAAACAAGCAACAGAGTTCAGGAACTTGAATCTAAAATTCAGATAGTTACCAGGAGACTTATATCCACTTGGCACAAATTCCAGAAACTATCACTAATTCTTGCAAAGGTCAAAACTATATGCATTGCAGAAATAGAACTGATAAAGGGCAGAAATTGCAGTCAAAGCAGTAGAAAACACAAACAAATTCAAGTTGAATTCAAGTGCACTAAACGAGAGTTCAGAGAAGCTTAAGAAAATAGCAGAAATGGCACAGCAGAAATGGCATAGCAGAATTGGAATTAAACAGCAGAAATAGCACAGCTAAGTGAAGGAATTCAGATTCAATCCAATGGCAAAAACAAAACAGATCAATACAAATTCAAGAGCACTTATCTAATGTTCAGATAGGATGAAGAAACACTAAGGCATACTTGACACGAATTCAGAAAAACCAAACTGAAACTTACTGAAATTTACTGATACGCAGGAGGTATAACTGAAACACAACTTCAAAACTGATACGAAAGCTATTAAACGAAAATTAAACTGAAATTACAAACTATTGTTCACTAAACAAGTTAACTAGCTAACTACTTGCAGGAATTGAACCTAATTAAGGCAAAAAATAATTCGGAAGAGTAAACTACAGCTGATACAATAGACAGTAATAGAAATAACGTTCAGAATCAGAATTACAGCTACAAACTGGAATTAACTAAAGAATCTATCATCAACCCCTTCTCTCAGCTCAAGAACACCTTGTTCGTCACGCAAGGAAGAGCCTCGAACCCCTAGGCTCAACAAACCGATGGGAAAACTGAATCTGCGAGTCAACCAACTCAGTTCTGCTCAAATTTGAAAACCCCTTCGATTTCTTCAATCTAGCTTTGTCCAATTGTTCTGATGGCTTGGGAATGATCTGAGCTTACCCGAGAACCCCTCCAGATAGCTCGGATGGATGATGGATTGAACAAAACCGAGATTGAAGGCAATCGATGGCAGAGTTGATGAGACCTCAATCATGCTCTGTTCTTGGGCAATTTAGGGCTGGAAACATCACGGCATCAGCTTCCCGAAGATTTGGATCTTGCTCTAAGATCGGAATTGATGGGTCGCGCCAACGGATTGAAGAAGAACTGAAGAAAAACTAAGAACTGCGAAGAAGGCGACGTTTGCGGCGAAGACGCGACAGAGCTGAAGGCTGTGGAAATTTTCCTTAAGTAATTAGCATTGGACGGCTCAGATTGATTTGAGGAAATCCAACGGTTGATCTTCATCCGATCTGACCCAAACTTTCCAGATGTTGATCAATGGTCAGGATCTGCCTCGTGGTAGCTCGGATCCTCCAGATGTACAACGGATGGTCCAGATCAACTTAATCTTTGAATGGACGATCTAGAGCCCTCCTAGCTTGATCCAACGGTTGAATGAGCTCTGATTGGGATGAAACCTTCAGATCTTGATCAGAGTACTTGACCAACCCTAACCCTAGATCGAATTGCTTCAGATGGTCCTAGATGGCTCAGATCTAGCCGCTTTTGAATCGGACGGCCCGGATTAATCCAAAGCTTGATAACTCGATCTGGGTCCACTTCCGACTCAAGTTTGACCCAGTATGCCCTAGGTCCATGAACCTTTCATGCCTATAAAAATAGATCAGAAATTTAGTGGCAAAATAGTTCAAATATATCAAGATTTGCAATTAAGTCCAAAATAAAGGTAAGTTCTAAAACCTAGGGTAAATTCACCATTAAGCAAGAAAAACATGGGTCAAACATGGATTTTAGCAATTAAAATAATCAACAAAATGGTACTTATCAACTCCCCCACACTTAAGCTTGAGCGTCTCGCGAAACTACTAAATAAGTATCCCCTAGATTTTCTTAAGCATAATTAGAAGCAAATGAAAAGAAATTACCTAAGGTTGTCAATTCTCAAAAATCTAAGCTCTATGGATTAGTATCTCGTCCTTAAATCAACAACTTAGCCTTTTAATCTATCATGAGTCATTGAGATGAATTTAACTCACTAGCCTTTCAAGGAAAATTTTGGGTGGCTCTCTTCTTAAGTTCTAAGTTGATGATGGAAGTGGAGCTCACTCAAACACACATGCTTCTTGCACTACCATAGGCTTGCTTGTTATCTAATCTCCACCATTATTCATGATTAGGATCAACATCTATAAAAATAAGTGAAAATATGGAAAATGGTAAGAAATGGAGTAAAAACTAAGAAAATAGAAAAATGGATGAAGTGGGAGACTTGGTTGCTCAAGAATATTTCAAATGTGCTTTGCCCTTCTTTACTGTCCTCTAGTGATATCAAAAGTGTGGTGAAGTCAATCTTGAATAATGCCCTTAATTTGGATGAAGAAACCCTTCCTTGATTTCCTTGTGCCAAGTTTTGCCTATTGCGTGCCAACTTGTTTCTTTCTTCTCTTTTCTGATTTTTTTTCTTCTTTTATCCTCTAGCAAGGTCAGAATGTATTGGAGCAAGGCTTAAATCCGGATGAGAAAAACATTCAGGGGGCGCTTGGTATAAATTTGGCAATGGAAATGGTAATGAGTTTGATTGAGGGGTGTATGGGTTTGATGATAACCTAGTGGGGGGTGGGTTATGAAATCAAGGGTATCATATCCTTATTTTGATTCCGATTCCCGTATACCAAGCACCATCAATGGGAATGAAATCTATTTCATTCCCATTCCCACCTTCTAAACCCGCTTACCAAGCGCCCCCTCACTGATTTTATAGTGCCAAGTCTTCATTTGTGTGCCACTTTATCTCCCTCTCTTTTCTTTCTTCTTTTCTGATTTTTTTTTTCGAACTGTTTTTCTTCCTTTTTTTTTCTTCTCTCAATCTTCAATTTGAGCACTGCAGATCAGATTTGAATCAGAAAAACTTGAGAAATCAAGCAACACTTAGGGAATTAGATGCTCCACTTTTAACCCTCACCAAACAACTCTTTTTTTTACACTTCACCTTCAAGTTGGCACACCTCTTTATCATCAAAATTTTTTCTATTTCAGATTTCAAATTCAGCTCCACTGAATCCATTTCAAGTCTCTGATTTCTTAAATACTTAACATCAGTTAGCATCACTTAGTGTAGTGGAGAGTTTGAATTGTTCCACTTGAAAATTCTGCTCAACAAGTTCAATTTCAGCCACTTCATTGCATTTGTTTCAGTTCTATCCAGCTCCAATTGTGTTCAGCTACACTTCCTTATCAGAGCTAGCTTCCAATCACACTGCCGTGAGCTTCAATTGGACTGATCAGCACCTTTGGCACAAAGAAGTGCAGCTCCAAGTAGCAGATTTTCTTCTTTTTGCTTTGCGTACCAATATTTCCATTGCAGATTTTCTTCATAAGGGCTCCACTTGATTTCGGCACTGCCTCTCTGATTTCCAAAATCAAAATTTCAGTTTGAAATTGTCACGCCCCGAGACCCAGGAGCCGCTGATCCAATAGAAAATCGGACAGCACCTCCCTCTACCGGCGGACAATTTACACATACACACAACAACTATAACAACACCACGCAGTTTATATTTGGCCTCAGGCCTCCAAAATAGATAAACACAACATAAAACACAAGACAACTAAGTAGATTATACCTGACTGCGGACCGGTCTGACTTACGACGAAACAACCAATACAAAAACCCCTTAGGGCACACGACACATACGACATATACATATCGCTAAAAGAAATATAAACCAATACACTACAAAGTACAAAACGAAACTATATCGTTACGATGGGTAGGGACTGGCTGCTGGACTCTTCTGGCGACTCCAAGTATCTCAACCTGAAATAAAAACATATATGGCAACGGGGTGAGTCCATAACTCAGCGAATACCCAGCAGATATGCATAGTATGTTATAATAACAATAAGTATCTACGTTAATACAGTCTCATATCAACAATATGGAAAAACTAGTACTGGAAATACTGAGGTAGATACATACCAGAATCCAGCTAACCTGAAAAGAGGATAATCAGTACCAAGGGAATATCATTAGACATATAATCTCAAATAACAAGTCTCCAGTATATGCGATGTCAAACAAGTGCAGCAAATAAGTGCAGCAACCAATGCACGATGCATAGTATGCACATGGTGCAATGGCATGTGTCACCCGTGACACCAGACAGATCATCGTACACCTGTCATAGGGACGTCTGAACGGGTAGGGCTCTGACAACTGTACACCCTGCCATCACTGCTCCTGAGTGACCGGGTGGACAGGATGCTGGCGAGGGACCACCCCTCTACCCCAAGCAATGGGGGAGCTCCGCTCTCATCTCCTCGTGGCTCAGTACGAGAAGGGATCCCTGCTTGCTACCACGCCCGCGCTCACCCTCCTCATAGTGGCCGAATGGAGCAATACAGGGCAAATGCACACATCTACGGTATCCACTAACCCATGAGTGGCCGTGTGTGCATGTCATGTACCGGAAGACGATTAGGCTCAACCACAAGGGAGTCGCTGATCGCCGGCATGCAACAGTGCAAGGATGGTGTATGATAGATACACATACATAATAACTCAGGGATAACTAACAAGTATCCAGAACAGGCATAATAACTCAGGGATAACTAACAAGTATCCAGAACATGCATAATAACTCAGGGATAACTAACAAGTATCCAGAACAGGCATAATAACTCAGGGATAACTAACAAGTATCCAGAACATGCATAATAACTCAGAGATAACTAACAAGTATCCAGAACATGCATAATAACTCAGGGATAACTATCAAGTATCCAGAACAGGCATAATAACTCAGGGATAACTAACAAGTATCCAGAACATGCATAATAACTCAGAGATAACTAACAAGTATCCAGAACAGGCATAATAACTCAGGGATAACTAACATGTATCCAGAACAGGCATAATAACTCAGGCTAGCGTATAATCTTACTGCTATCTATAACCAACCATGCATAACAAAATGACAATATCTAAGAGATAAGTCAAAGGGTACCCGCCTCAAAGTAGGAGTAGTCCGTATCAAATAAGAACCTCCCGTCTGATACCCCGCAACCAAAAGTCCAAATCAGTGCCCTGTATCAAAGGACATTTTAAATAACTATTACAAAGATAGTAACTAGCTAACAAGTCTCTAATTGAATGATAACCTCTCAATTAAACCTGGGTTTAAACAAACCGTAAACCTGATCATCCCATCATTCATATCAATCTTGATTGCCAATTTAATCATCACCCTAACTCCTCCAAGTTAACTAAAATCAAGCCATCATCAATTTGATCCAAAACAAACATTAAACAGATCCCAAAACAATACAAACTGAACACATTGATCCCAAGGAAGCAAAACCTCACTGCAACACCAATTCGACACCAATTAACAGTCCAACAATATCATCACAACATCAAATAGACAACACGCTGAAATAAACCAAGTCTTACTCCAAATACATCAATGATCTGATCCAAAACTTAGATCTAACCAACAACTATTCCAATGTACATCCAAATTAATCTACTCTAATCTAGCCCAATGCAAATCACAAATTTAACAGCACTAACATAATAAACTAATCCAATCGACATACCACGTATCCCAGCTCCACTTGCAGACCTTCACAGCAACAAAAATGAGGGAAACGGAGCCCAATTCCAATTTCAATTTTCGGAATCAAACCTGCTATCACACACAGGGATCAGTTTATGTTCCACTCCTCAGCTCCAACCCTTCAACTATGAGTCTAATATAAACAACAACTTACCTCAGATCCGGAGCTTAGAACAGAACCCAATTGAACCCGCAGAGCCGGATCTTACAAGAGCACCTCCTACAACACGAATTGGAAATAAATTTTCCAGTATCCAAACTGCTCAAGGGCGGAGACCAAAACTCAACAAAACCACTTACAAACTCCCACAAGCCCACAGTAAGGGAGTTCAGGAGATCAAGCACACGGCAGATCACTCACACCAACCAAAACCAAAATTAAACTACAACTCAATCTAATAATTACTCATATACCTTGATTAATCCTCTTCTTTGGTAGTGGACCTCAGCAAGGAAGTAGACGTCGACAACAACAATTGATCGAATGGTGAGCTGCAAAATATGGATCAATTGAAGCATCATCTATCAACCATTGCGCTTGGGCTGAGGCGATTGAGGCAGAAAGTAATCTAAGGAGCACACGAACTCACCTCTTCAATAGACGGTCGATCACAGTGACAACCTCGGCCAACCACCAACGTTGGCTCGCTGTGCCCCCGAAAGATTTCCCCAACTCCGGCGATGGCTTGCTCACGCAAGGGGAGGCAACGATTGGCTGTGGCTGCGACTCACGGATTGGGGAGGCGTCTGGTGTGGTTCCGGCTAGGGCACGAGAGGAGGAAGGGGCGACGTCGGGTTAGGGCACGCGAGTCTCGATCGCTGTGGGGGAAGCAAAGGCCGAAAGTTGGCTTAAGTAATGGGACTTTTGCACTTTGGTCCAAGCAATTTTTGTCTAATCGCAAGACTGCCCCTAGGTCTTAATTTCCAACCCATTAACCCCTTGTAACCATTGGTTTTAATTACAGTTTAGTCCCTAATTCAAGTCCAAGGCTTCAGAAACCCTGGAACCTTCCCGGTAACCCTCCGAAGTTTTTCGGGACCTGATTGTTAAATATCGAATTTAACAGAAATTGCTACTAAGCTGTGCCCATTGTAATCGAAATAATCTATTCTTCCTTGAATTCTTTGCTTGTAAATTCCATCTTTTGATACTCTCCTTGGCCACTGCTTTTCCACTTAAGCTCAGATTTTCTTTTACTGCTTTTCAAATTCTTTGCTTGCAAATCATCCTCTAGAAGAGTGGACGAAACACCTTCATAGGATCTTCCTCACTTTGGCACAGAATTCCTTTCTCTTCACTTGTCACAGATTTTTTTCTTTGTAATAGCACAGATTTCTTTTTCTTTGTTGGTGTGCCATTTTTTTCAGATTTTTCCATTGCTTGCTACTTGAATCTTCAAAATATGATAAGGAAGCTAGATCTCCAATTGCTTCCATCTCTCTTGCTCATTCTTGGCACCAAACTCACTCACTTGGCACATGAAATTTTTTTTTTTCAAATGAAGTGCCTCTTTGATACCAATCTTTCCAAAACACTAGTCACTCCCCCACACTTAAATCTTTGTCTGCCTCGGGCAAAGTAGCATTAAGAAACATTTCAAACAACAAGTTCATAGAAAAGTGAGGGTAAGAGTAAGAAATAAGTAAAGAAAATGGAATGAACATGATTTTTGCCAAAATTGATATGGAAAGGTAAACAAAGTGATTAGCCTCCATAGATGTGATCCAATCATTGAAATATGATTTTGAAAGAACTTAAGCAAGTTCTAGAGTACAATAACATATGTGTGTCACAAATATAAGGCTAATTCTCACTAGGTAAAAATAATTCATCTCAAGTCCTCAATTAAGAATCTAAAACAAAGTAGTACTCAAGCATCTAAGATTTCATCCATTAGCTCAAACCCTAAGTTTTAACAACCAAATTTAATTTATTTTCCAAGAGATTCTAAAATGCTATGGAGATAACCAAGAGGGATACATTTATTCCTACTTATGAAAAAACGTGCCAAAAGAACTAACGTGCATTTATTGACAAGGACTCAATTTAAAAGAAAATTCTACTTCTAGAAAGCATAAAAATGAAACATGCAATAAAAGAAAATACAAGAAAGAATAATCTCCCCTTTATTTCTGGTGGACGGAGTCGATCCAGAAGTAGCCTCCATCGTGGTAGTGGAGGAGTAATGGTGGCTGAGAGAATTAGGACTCCCCCACACTTGAACTTTATAAAAAATTGCTCCGGTGGCCACAGGCGATTTAGGTACAAGACCTATGTCAGAGGTGGAGTGCTTTGAATTAGAGTAAAATCAACTCCTCCTTCTTGATGCTTTTTGAAAGATTTTCCAGGAGGCTGGAGTCTGTTCAGATGGAGCACCCACTCCAGAAGTCTTCTAGACCCTGCAAAACAATGTAATACCTCTCTCAAGCGTGCAGGGTAAGAAGGAAATAAAATAATGTCAGTCTCTACATGAAATGTATCCAAAACTGCATCATATCCAATAAAATAAATCCTTGGTGCCTCAATAAATTTTTCACAATTATTTCCTACAAAATTTGCATCCAGGAACTCATCACAAACAAAGAAATCAATTTTTGGCACTTCAATAGAAATATCACAATTATTTTCCATCAAGGATGTATCAAGCAATGTGTCACAACCAATAAAATCAATCTCAGATACCTCCATAAGTTTTTCACATTCAACCTCAGCATAAGATATAGCAAGAGATTCATCACAATAAATAACATCAATTTCAGGCACTTCTAAAAATTTTTCACAATCCATATCCACAAAAGATGTATCAAGAGATTCATCATAACAAACAACATCAATTATAGGTGCCTCTAAAATTATTTCGCAACCCATATCTACAAGAGATGTATCAAGTAATGCATTACAACCAAGGAAATCAATTTTTGGTACCTCTATTGGATCTTCACAAGTAGTTTCTACGCAAGGTATATCAATAAATTCATCATAACCAATAAAGTCAGCACTAGGTACCTATCTGAATTTTTTTGAACAAAGAGGAGAAATACTTACCTGAGCGTGCTGAAGAATACCTGGAGGTTCTACAAGAGTAGATGTATCCATGGCCTCCTCCTGATCAAGTACATGCTCCTCTTCAGCCTTAAGCTCTGGTGGACACTCAACTGCAATAGGTGATCCTTGGGTTCTTGCTTCCACCATGCAAGTCCCTACACTTTCTGGTTCATCCTCTGAATCTTCTAATGTATCCATCACTGTTGGTGGTCCCTAGGGCTTAGTGCAATCCCCTACACCTGTGGAATCATCTCCCATGCATGTTTCCTCTATAATATCTGCAACAATATCAGAAAAATTAGGACCATCAATAATACTATCATCACAAAATAAAAGTGTAGAATGGTCCTGTGGAGCTTCAGTTTCTTCTTCTTGAGCTGAAAAATTTGGAAAGGGATTTTGAATAGGAATCTCCGGAGGAATGCATGCTGTAGGTGCCCTATTTTTCATAATTTCTTCTTCTTCTTCCACCAAATTTGCAAGATCACTTGAAGAAGGACGTGGCCATGCACTAGGGTCACCTTGAACTGATAAAAAATTAACTCCGGGGCCCTCAGAATTAAAAGTAGCTTGAGAAGATAATTATTCTGATTCTTGGGCTTTTATCTGATTCAAATCACTAGCCAATTGTCCCATTTGCCTTCCGAGGTTTTGAAGTCTTTGTTGCACAATTTCTCCAAACCTTTGTTGTTGAGGCTCAAGCTCTTGTTGGTCTTGAAAAGTAACATAAGGCTGCTGAAGACCAAGAGTAGGCTGTGCATGCTGAAATGGAAGCTGTTTAGGCTGCTCAAATGATTGAATGGGCTGATTAAACTGCTGAAAATTTGGCTCACAACTTGGTGGAAATGGCTGAAAATTTTGATTCTTGAAACTCTGAAATGGTTGGGACTGAAAATTCTGGTTTCAAAACTGAAAATTTGGATCGTGTGGCTGTGAATGTTGAAAAGGTTGTTGAAAATTCTGTATGGGTTGAAATTCTTGCTGCCATGGCTGAGGTGGAGGCTGAAATTGATTATTTCCCTGCTGAAAACTTACAAAAGGCTACTGGAAATTTTGGTTAAGATGCTGAAATCCTTAATTTGGTTGAACTTGATGGAAGGGTGGTTGCTGAAAATTTTGATTATTTAAACACCCTTGCTGAATTCCTTGAAAAGGTAATTGATCTTGTTGATAAGGTGGCCGAAATTGGGGCTGAAAACTCTGGAATTGTGGCTGCCCAATCTGAGTTTGCTGGAAATTTGGTTGACTTGGCTGAAAAACTTGCTGAAATTGTTCGAATTGGGGCTGAGGTGGCTGAAATGTAGGCTGAATCGCCCGCTGGTAAGTAGATGAATGAGCTTTATGTTTTTGTTGGTATTCCAACACCTTACACCAACATTTCAACTCCACCAATGCCTCTTTTATCTCTGTATAGTCCTCTGGTGAAAACATTTTGATCATACAGCCCTGTCACACAACAAACAAGAAAAATGGCAGCAACCGTATACAAAAGATAAAGCACAAGAAAATAGAATCAAATGATATGCCCATAAGCACACAAGCAAAAATCAAACAAATCAACTGTTGCTTCCCCGGCAACGGCGCCAAAAATTTGATGGACCCGAACTAGGTGTCACGAATGTGGGTCTCAAATTTAGAATATGTATAAAATGCTGGAAACCCTTTTTGCAATCAAAATATGAAAACGTAGTAAAGGGGCCACAGGTCGTATTTTTCCTGGGGACTAGTTGATATAGTGTGATTCGAGCTCGTGTGTATTTGTCGTTTACGAAATTTAGGTTTCAAATAAAGTTTGGGTTTGGTTTCAATTAGAAATGGAAAAGCAAGGAAAATTTAACTAGTTGAACTAAAACAAGGTGATGGCAATTAATGAACTTAACCAAATGACAACTTTAATCAACTAATGCAAATCTACAACCTTTAGACATCAAACTGATACAAAATTGCAATGGCACATCACACCTTGTGTTCAACTACAGGATTTGTAAATCAAAACCAACCAAATAATAAGCAATCTATGAACAACTGATACAAGATTGATGCCAAAGCTCCACTTGATACTAAAGAGCAAACAATTTAACAATCCCAAATCTGTCAATGAATTGAAAACTGATCGAGTCAGAATCATTGTGGAAACTTGAAGGAAGAAATGGCAGCAACTGGCTGGACAGAATTAAGCATCAAATGTATGCAAACATTAACTCACATGAGACAGAATATCAGACATCGAACTAAAATGCAGAAATGAATGAATGAAGGAATGAGATGCAACATTTCAGAAACTAAAATGGATTCTCAACCAAACAAGCAATAGAGTTCAGGAACTTGAATCTAAAATTCAGATAGTTACCAGGAGACTTATATCCACTTGGCACAAATTACAGAAACTATCACTAATTCTTGCAAAGGTCAAAACTGTATGCATTGCAGAAATAGAACTGATAAAGGGCAGAAATTGGAGTCAAAGCAGGAGAAAACACAAACAAATTCAAGTTGAATTCAAGTGTACTAAACGAGAGTTCAGAGAAGCTTAAGAAAACAACAGAAATGGCACAGCAGAAATGGCATAGCAGAATTGGAATTAAACAGCAGAAATGGCACAGCTATGTGAAGGAATTCAGATTCAATCCAATGGCAAAAACAAAACAGATCAATACAAATTCAAGAGCACTTATCTAATGTTCAGATAGGATGAAGAAACACTAAGGCATACTTGACACGAATTCAGAAAAACCAAACTGAAACTTACTGAAATTTACTGATACGCAGGAGGTATAATTGAAACACAACTTCAA
The DNA here is from genome assembly GCA_024364735.1 of Boesenbergia rotunda. Classification (NCBI taxonomy): domain Eukaryota; kingdom Viridiplantae; phylum Streptophyta; class Magnoliopsida; order Zingiberales; family Zingiberaceae; genus Boesenbergia; species Boesenbergia rotunda. Next base: position 232,821 of record JAGFNQ010005888.1, on the reverse strand, counting down.
AACTGATACGAAAGCAATTAAACGAAAATTAAACTGAAATTACAAACTATTGTTCACTAAACAAGTTAACTAGCTAACTACTTGCAGGAATTGAACCTAATTAAGGCAAAAAATAATTCGGAAGAGTAAACTACAGCTGATACAATAGAAAGTAACAGAAATAACGTTCAGAAACAGAATTACAGCTACAAACTGGAATTAACTAAAGAATCTATCATCAACCCCTTCTCTCAGCTCAAGAACACCTTGTTCGTCACGCAAGGAAGAGCCTCGAACCCCTAAGCTCAACAAACCGATGGGAAAACTGAATCTGCGAGTCAACCAACTCAGTTCTGCTCAAATCTGAAAACCCCTTCGATTTCTTCAATCTAGCTTTGTCCAATTGTTCTGATGGCTTGGGAATGATCCGAGCTTACCCGAGAACCCCTCCAGATAGCTCGGATGGATGATGGATTGAACAAAACCGAGATTGAAGGCAATCGATGGCAGAGTTGATGAGACCTCAATCATGCTCTGTTCTTGGGCAATTTAGGGCTGGAAACATCACGGCATCAGCTTCCCGAAGATTTGGAACTTGCTCTAAGATCGGAATTGATGGGTCGCGCCAACGGATTGAAGAAGAACTGAAGAAAAACTAAGAACTGCGAAGAAGGCAACGTTTGCGGCGAAGACGTGACAAGGAGAAGGCTGTGGCGAATTTTGATTAAATACTTGGTATTGGACGATCAGATCAATTTGGGAAAATCCAACGGCTGATCTTGCTCTGATTTAATCCAAACTTTGATGATGATGATATGGGGTCACGATTTGCCTCGTGGTAGCTTAGATCCTGCAGATGTGCAACGGATGGTCCAAATTAACATAATCTTTGAATGGACGATCTAGAGCCCTCCGAGCTTGATCCAACGGTTAAATGAGCTCTGATTTGGATGAAACCATCAGATCTTGATCAGAGTGCTTGATCAACCCTAACCCTAGCTCGGATTGCTTCAGATGGTCCCGGATGGCTTAGATCTAGCCACTTTTGAATTGGACGGCCCGGATTAATCCGAAGCTTGATAACTCGATCCGGGTCCACTTCCAACTCAAGTTTGACCCAGTATGCCCTAGGTCCATGAACCTTTCATGCCTACAAAAATAGATCAAAAATTTAGTGGTCAAATAATCCAAATATGTGTAAATTTACAATTAAGTCCAAAATAAGAGGAAGTTCTAAAACCTAGGATAATTTCACAATTAAGCAATAAAAACATGGGTCAAACATGGATTTTAGCAATTAAAATAATCAACAAAATGGTACTTATCACTTGCACCCCAAAGATCTCTCTCCTTAGAAAGAGATCCTCAGAAGGGCAAGGCCCCTATGCGTGGCCCGCCCTGGGGACATGTTGAAATAATCTCCGGGGGGCCTACTGGAGGAGATTCCCACCGGGCAAGGAAGTCTCATACCCGACGGGTGGAAAACTACTCCATTAGGACGAGCCGGAGCCAGGAGCACGACCCTACAATTTCTTTCGGTCCAGCAGACCTGAAAGAGGTGGAAGCGTCCCATGAAGATACCATGGTAATCCTAGCCTGCATCACCAACCATGAGGTTAAGCGCATCATCGTGGACACAGGAAGTTCTGTGAACATCCTGTACAAGGCAGCTCTAGACCAGATGCAATCGACGAGGATGAGCTACTCCCAGTCTCGACCCCACTGTTCGGCTTTACGAGGTATCGAGTGCAACCAATAGGGCAAATTACCCTATCGCTCTCATTAGGGAGTGACACGCTGGAGAGGACCAGGAGGACGACTTTCTTGATTGTGGACGCTCCCTTCTCCTATAACGCCATTCTTGGGCGCCCGACACTCAGTGTCTTCCAAGCAGTGGTCTCTGTCTACCACCAGAATATAAAATTCCCCGTAGGCGACTGAGTGGTTGAAGTCAAAGGGGACAAGCTGGAGTCTCGCCGGTGCTACAGTGGGAAAGTCATGTCAGAGCCCCAGAAGAACCCAAGGGCTTCAGAAGGCTAGCTGGAGGAGGCGGTCAGGCACAGGGGGAGAGGGACAAAAGGCTCGAGAGGCCCGGGCAGACCAACTATCTCTGACCCTTTCGGTCCCGGTAAGATTTATTTTGCATATTGTGTACCCACCTGTGTATTTTTGCTGCCATGCAGCGAATTCAAGCAATAAAAGGTGTCCTCTCCAAAATATCAATGTACCACTGAAGGATCACAAACCCTAATGTCTCGCGGTGCTGCGGATGCCCGGGGTACTTAGGCTTGGTCTCGATGCTACGGACTCCCAACCAAGAATCAAAAACCCTAAAGCCTCGCAGTGCTGCAGATGCTCGAGGTACTTAGGCTTGGGCTGGGTGTTACGAACTCCCAACGAAGGATAAAATTCCTAATGCCTCGTGGTGTTGCAGATGCCCGGGTTACTTAGACTTAGTCTGGGTGCTATGGATGCCCGACCAAGTAACCAACACCCTAATACCTCGTGGTGTTGCGGATGCTCGGGGTACTTAGGCTTGGTCTGGGTGCTACGGACTCCCGACCAAGAATAAAAACCCTAATACCTCATGGTGTTGTGGATGCCCAAGGTACATAGGCTTGGTCTGGGTGCTATGGATGCCCGACCAAGTAACCCAAACCCTAATGCCTCGCGATGTTACAAATGCCCGGGGTACTTAGGCTTGGTCTGGGTGCTATGGATTCTCAACCAAGAATTAAACCCTAGTATCTCGTGGTGTTGTGGATGCCCGGGGTACTTTGGCTTGGTCTGGGTGTTACGGATTCTCAACCAAGAATAAAAAATCCTAATGCCTTGCGGTGCTGCAGATGCCCGGGGTACTTAGGGTTGGTCTGGGTGCTACGGACTCCCAACCAAGAATCAAAAACCCTAATGCCTCGCGGTGCTGCAGATGCCCGCGGTACTAAGGCTTGGACTGGGTGCTACGGACTCCCAACCAAGAATAAAAATCCCTAATGCCTCGCGGTGCCGCGGATGTCCGGGGTACTTAGGCTTGGTATGGGTTCTATGGACTCCAACCAAGAATCAAAAACCCTAATGCCTCACGGTGCTGCGGATGTCCGAGGTACTTAGGCTTGGTCTAGGTGCTATGGATGCCCGACCAAGTAACCCAAACCCTAATGCCTCACGGTGTTGCGGATGTCCGGGATACTTAGGCTTGGTCTGGGTGATATGGGCTCCCAACCAAGAATAAAATCCCTAATGCCTCGCGGTGTTGCAGATGCCCGGGGTACTTAGGCTTGGTCTGGGTGGTACCAACTCCCAACCAAGAATCAAAAACCCTAATGCCTCGCGGTGCTGCGGATGCCCGGGGTATTTAGGCTTGGTCTGGGTGCTACGGACTCCCAACCAAGTATCGAAAACCCTAATGCCTCGCGGTGCTGTGGATGCCCGGAGTACTTAGGCTTGGTCTGGGTGCTACGGACTCCCAACCAAGTATCGAAAACCCTAATGCCTCGCGGTGCTGTGGATGCCCGGAGTACTTAGGCTTGGTCTGGGTGCCACAGACTCCCAACCAAGAATCAAAAGCCCTAATGTCTCGTGGTGCTGCGGATTCCCGAGGTACTTAAGCTTGGTCTGGGTGCTATGGATGCCCAACCAAGTAACCCAAACCCTAATACCTCTCGGTGCTACGGATGCCCGAGGTACTTAGGCTTGGTCTGGGTGTTACGGACTCCCAACCAAGAATAAAATCCCTAATGCCTCGCGGGGCTGCGGATGCTCGAGGTACTTAGGCTTAGTTTAGGTGCTATGGATGCCCAACCAAGTAACCCAAACCCTAATACCTCGCGGTGCTGCGAATGCCCGAGGTACATAGTGTTGGATCGAGAGAAACGATAGAGGGGGTGAATATCGTAAAACGTTCGGATTAGAGTTAGAGAAATTACGCAGCGGAAGAAATAAACAATCAACACGAGCACAAGATCTTTTACTTGGTTCGGAGTCGCGGTCGGCTCCTACTCTAAGGCCCACGGTTGTTGACCGTTTACTGCGGGCAATTCTATATGTGCGCAAAACCAGTTTACAAGATGTATTACAAGAATAGTACAGTAAACTTAAAAGTAGCTCTTCGTTATCGACGTCCGGTGTAGATTGTGTTTTCGGAGTAGAGGGACATCGTCGGCGATTGTATCTTGAGTCGGGAGGTTTCCGGAGCAGAGCGCGGGAGTAGAAGAGCGTGAATGCGTTGGAAGAATTGTTGTTCGAAGCCTTGGGGTCGAGGGCCTTTTTATAGCCCCTGGGGGCGCCTGGAACGTCGGGGGCGCCCCCCACGTGCCATCTAATCCGAGCTCCTCTCGGTCAGCTCTGATCCCTTCAAACTCGGGATCAGACTTTGATGGGGGCGCCCGGGACACTGGGGGCGCCCGGGTCGACTCGATCCGCTGGCTTCTCGCTGGCTTGAAGTTGATCCACTTCATTAGCTTGAGCTCAGGGCGCCCGGACCATCCGGGGCGCCCGGGAGCATGGGGGTGCCCGGGAGCACGGGGGCGCCCCGCCCATGAGCTGTTGAAGTGTGATGTTGCTCCACTTCTTTTGTGTTCACCTTGGGGGCGCCCGGGACACTCCGGGCGCCCTACTCAGCTTCTGCCTCACTCCTTTGAGGCTCTTTAAGCTGCAGACACTCGTTCCTTCGGTCCTGCATCCAGGGTTAGTCCAAAATAACATAGAGTAATTATTTGTTAGTTTTTATACAGCCTTAGCTGTCTTGGTTCTGACTTTGGGTCTTCCAAATGGAGCCCTAGGTCGAACCGACGCCTACTGTTCCCTCCATGGGGAGCGCGTCCTCACCTACTCCTCTCGGGAGAATTTACCTGATGCCAACCGGCTCCTCCGGTTGGACTTTTGCCCAGCAGTCCTTCGCCAGGTGCCTAGCTGTCCTTCGCCAGGTCTTCAATACCAAGCAGTCCTTCGCCTGGTGCCCAGCAGTCCTTCGCCAGGTCTTCGTGTCCTGGCATTCCTTCGCCAGGTGCCTAGCTGTCCTTCGCTAGGGCTTTGTATCCTGGCAGTCCTTCGCTAGGGCTTTGTATCCTGGCATTCCTTCGCCAGGTGCCTAGCAGCCCTTCGCTAGGACTTTGTTTCCTGGCAACCCTTCGTCAGGTGCCTAGCAGCCCTTCGCTAGGACTTCTTTTTGCACGCTCAAGTAACTTTATTAGATCACAAATAAACTTAACTTTGAATCCTTTGCCAATATCAAAACAAGGTTCGATATGGTGCTTCCTGCACCAACACATAGGCTTGATTTGGATGCTATGGACTCCCAACCAAGAATAAAAACCCTAATGCCTTGCAGTGCTGCGGATGCCCGAAGTACTTAGGCTTGATCGGGGTGCTATGGGCTCCCGATCAAGGGGCTGAGACCCTGATGACTCACGGTGTTTCAGGTGCCCGAAATACGTAGGCACTACGGAAAAGAGGTTAACACAATCTACGAGACAAAAGGGAGCAAGCGAGACATCTGAACATTCATACAGACATGCACACACTAAAGGTAACAAATATTTTCCTTCATTTATATGGGAAATACATTGATGCCAACATCTCAAAGGAATACCAAGATACAATTAGAAGATCCAGTAAAGGGAATCACTCCTCTACTTGAGTTTTTCTACGCCACTGCATCATTCCCGCCGAGTCGCTTGGCTCGAAACCGTCTTCGAATAGCTGGTGAGCGGGGATCCATGCACGTTATGGTCGAAGTCCTTGAATCCTCGGTCGTAGTGGAGACCCCTCGGTCCTTCATCCGCGTAACCATTAACAGATGAGGATGCCTGAGGTAACACATGGGTGTAACAATTCCGTCTGAAGACCCCGACTACCTCTTCCCGTAAAGATGCATCCAACAACAAGGATGACTACAACATTGAAAAGGAAGAGGAGGGGGGGACAACAGATACAACTCCCCTCCGGGTGATGGTACTGCACCATCCCGTCAAACGCCATTCGATGACCAAAACTCGAAGAAATGAGCAGTTCAGAAGGGGATGGCGTTTGAGGCGGACAAGGGACGAACCGCCCGGGGAGGGGCAGAAGATGAACCATCAGGAGATGTCATCTCCGCTATGCTTCCCGACGGAGCACATGATGTCTCTTCTAGATTTCTAGGCCAATCCCGGAGTCCCACCTCCTCTAGGATCTTCATTGAGACCCCGGGCATCATCACCTGGATGAGGCAGGTGGTTTCACCTCCGCTAGGCCCTTCAGCAAGAAACACTACTACGTCTCCGCTATCCTCTCTGGTGGTGTCGGCGACTCCAGCCATAAACTGGGGTGGAGGAAAAGGCACAGGCATCTCGCCGCGAAGAGTCTACGAGGAGGAAGAAAGTGAAATGAATGGGGAAGGACGGTTCACCCTCCCCCCTCTTTATAGTGGCCATCACCTCTCTGTGCATTTAATGTAGGCATGGCGCAGGAACAGCAATGGACGCCAACCCTGAAGCGTCGCGTCGGTTGGTATGCCTCCGCTACACCTGGGAACCCGTGACTCTTTATGGGTCAATTCAAGAGATTGCGTGGGATGCGGAGGTGACGGTTCGGAGACCACCAACACTATCCAAAAGCGAAGGGTCGACGGAGGCCCCACCAGGGAATAAATTTAGGCCTGGTACTTGGGCTTGCAGGGGTATCCTGAGAGATCCGTACCCCGGATAAACTCGGAACACCCTGGTCTCGCTACTCTCTGAGCTCTTGATGCGAAGACAAATAAACGCAAAAGCATGCACGAGATAGTAATGTAAAGAAATGCTATCATTTTAATCAAAATGGGGGTAGCAAGGCCAAAACCCCTGGTGAACACATAATCCTACAACTCTCAGTCCTAGGAAGAGAGTTCCTTCCAAACTCAACCAACACTCATAAACTTGGGTCTGCATCGGGAGGTAGAAATAGAGCCTTCTTCAACTGGTCAATGGCTCCGTGGAAGCCTTGCTTCAAGCGCTTCATTACCTGGTTAGTGATGATAGCGCCAAATTCATCCGATTCCAGGAACTTGACTTTGAAGGCTGCCTCAGCCTCTCTAGTGCTAGAAGTCTTAGCCGCCCGAAGGTCGGCAGCTCAGCCTCAGCAGCCTCCTTGGTGCGCTTCAGTTGTTCCATCTCGGCAGACATTCTATCTTGCTCTGCCAAGGCCTCCTTGGGTTTGTCTGACGCGACCCATACCTCCAATTGAGCCTGAGCCATGCCATCCTCGAAGACCGACAAGCGATCAGACGCCATCACGAGGTCGGACTCCTTCTGACCGAGCTACCACGCTTGGTCCTGAACACGTGCGTTCAAACTCTCGGTCGAGGCCTCCATGAGTCGAATATCTCCCGATAACTTTTTCTCTCTCATCTGAAGCTGATCCTGCTCCTGCATCACCTGGAACAGGTCCTTGGTAATGGTCACCGCCCGCTCAGAGACCAACCGTCCCCGGTGTCGGGAACTATATAGGGCGGACTCCTTGGCCATCAGGGTATTCAGTAGATGCTCCACCTTTGCCCGTAGAGCCCGGTTGACCCCCACTTGCATAAGTCCCGCCCGATGCTCGTGGTTAGCCACAACCTCTGCTTTCAGGGCCCGGCGGGTCAAGGCTTCAATTTGAGGCTAGGCGTACAAGCCACGGCCGGACGTTAGGCAGTCTTCAACCGTTTGTCGTTGCACCAAGAAATTATTGAACATACTAGAACATATCCTATATAACAGTAGCACACACCTTCAGGAGGGTCTCATGGAGATTGGTCAGAGGCCCTGGAGTGACTTGTACGACCTCTCCTCCTTGAGACCTCGAGATGCCGACCCAACTCCCAGAAGGCAACGGGCCCTTGCGCGGAGGAAGTAGTTGGACAGTAGGAGCTTCAGGAGGCAGGCAAGAGGGGCCGGAGTCGCCCTCCTTAGAGCTGGAAGTCCCCTCGGACGAGGCCCCCTTGGCAGGAACCTCCTTCAACTGCACTGGGGGGGATGCATGGAATCCTCCAATGCCACATCCAGCCTCTTTTGAATGTGGTCGAGTCTCATCTAGTATTGGGAGCGCAATACCTCCTTACCCTTTGGAGCCTTAGCCGGGTCAATTATAGGAGAGCCGGGGGCCAGGATGCCCGCTTCCGGAGCGGTATCTGGCAAAATAGGGGAAGATAGGGGAATAGACTCCCCCCCCCCTCGGAAGGAGAAACAACCTCCTCAGGGACAGAGGGAAGGAGGTTGTGGCCACCAGAGCGTAACCTTTTTTATCTGGGGCTCGAGCCTCCCGGAATCCGCCTCTTCTACTGGCCAACGAATTGTACTATTGAGAGGTTGGTAGGGGGTAAGGACCCCTCGCTAGCCCCCTCTGGATGAACAACAGCCTGGAGAGAGTCACCCCCTGAAGGAGGATCCGCCTAAGGATCAATCAATGGACTAGAAGGCCCTTGGCTCGCCACGGGCAGAGGCACGACAGTAGCCTCTGCCCTCCTGGGAAAAGCAGGCTCATGGGACGATTCATGGGTTCCATTTGAGGACTCGATAGACGCAGAGGGTGCATCAGGAGCGGCCAGGGGAGGAGTCAACGCCTCCTGGTTGCCCTCCTCCCACTTGATAAGTCGGCTCATCACCCTGGAGAATATGACTTCCTCTGCAATAGCCAGATAAAGAAACATTAGTTAGAACTAATGGGCATTGAGGAAAAAGATGGACGTACCGAGGCTGGGGCTGATCCGGGTCACTTTGGGGCTAAGGCCCGTTCGGTACAGGAGCTCCTCACTCTGCACCAGTTCAGGGCCATTGAACTCCATGCCGGAGAGTACATTCCTAGCGCGCTGGTACGTGGGACTCTAGAGAAACTTCCCTAGAGAGGGAGGAGTCGGTAGAGCCTCCGTCCAACGAAGAGGACTGAAGGGCAAAATAGGCAGTTGGATGAAGAAAAACTTCTCCTTCCACCTTTTGTGTGAGGAAGGGAACCCTCCTAAGAACCTATGGCCTGGACGCGCAGAAAAACTAAAGACCCCTCGTGAGCGAATCGGAACGAAGAAAGAGTGAAAGAGAAGAGGAGTCAGGGGGAGGTCGAAAAGCTTGAAGATAATATACGCCCCCCCCCCAATCTGAGCAAAGGCATTGGAAGCCATCTGGTGAAGGGGGATATCGAAATAGGAGGCTATATTCATGAAGAAAGGGGAAATGGGAAAGTGGAGCCCTGACTTTATTTGCCCCAAGAAGAAGGTAGAAAAACCTGCAGGAGGCTCCACTGGCGTCTGGTCTACCTTAGGGATAACCACGACCATCTCGACCGGGATGCCATAGGCCTCAATGGCCGCCTACATAACCTCCGGTCTCACTCTCAAAGAAGCAGACTGGTACCACTCCTCCCGGTAACCTTCCATGGTTCCTAAGGGAAAAGACAAGGAGGGGGCAGACTACTTACGTTCAAAAGTGGCCTTAGAGAAGAGGAGGGAGACGAGGTGCACCCAGCCACAGAGCCAGAAGTTGGTCGAACGTCTTCGCCTTCCCTTCTTATATGGAGGAAGCCGCCTGCATGAATGCAATTTGGGGTTAAGACATGTGTAAAGCAAAAAACTGCCACATCGGGGTAGCACCATAGAGCAGTCATCTGACGGGAGCCAGCTATAGCGGCGCACGTCAGTAAGAGGTCGTGAAGAGAGCCGTTGATGCACGTGATGATAGGGCATTCATGAAAGGATCTTGTCGCCATCAAGGAGCGTCATGCGCCTTTATAACGGATGGACAAGTGTCTTTGTAGTACCCCGAAAGCCATTGAAACCTTTTGGGAAGTACAAACCCGAAAAGGGGATTTCCTAGGGATCCCCGAGCAACCTCTACAATCCTAGGCCCCCCTATGACTACTAAGGGAGCATTAATAGGTGCAAGGACCCACTGGGATACAACTTCTTCACCACCACACTAGTCCGATCAGTCAACCACACTTCCTTCGATCAGACTTGAAGGGAGGGACTTATAATGGGGTTGAATAGCCCGTGGCAGGCACGTGGGATGAAGAAGCTGCGTGGCAAGAGCTCTCAGGACACTCTCGGGGAGAGGTGCCTCCAGGGCCTCCCTCGCGGTAAACAAGCCCTAGAACATCAGATCAGAAAATCCCTCCCGGGATCACCCCGGGAAGTCGGATCCCTAGACCACCTCGGGGAAGTAGAGCGCCCGCGATTGCCCGGGCCAGAAGACCCCAAGATCACCTCGGGGAAGCAGAGCCCAAGTAACATTCGACCTCAAGTAACAATCCCCCCTTTTTTTCTCGGATCTATGGATAAGCATCTCCACTCGTGCGGAGTTATCATGACCCTTAAATATCACAACGGGTCTCACTTAATGGCGGCGTGGACCGTTTCAAAGTCTATCCTGTAACCGACGAAGGGGAAGACGTGGCATCGATCATGGGATGCGCCAAGGCAGCCGCCGCAGGTATAAAAAGTAGTTCAACCCCTCCGGTAAGGGGGGTTATGCATTTTTTGCTACTCATACTTCTTTCTGCTTAATACTTCTCTCCATCGAGGCACTGACTTGAGCGTCGGAGTCGGCTCCACCGGACAACCTCCAGCGTGCTCCTCTAACGCTCGTGTTGATTTCGCAGGGCGCAGAGTTCCTCCCCTATAATATTTTTTGGTACAATTAATTATAAGATTGACAATCTCCGATGATCTAAGATTGATCAATATATTTCCAATATTCCTATAGATAGAATTGTCAGTAGTTTCTATAAACTATAAATACAATAAAATAAAAAACATTTAAAGATAACTGATATCAAATAGCTAGAAATTTACATTCTTCTTTCACACTAGGTCATAAGACATTATTTATAATTAATGAGTACTTAGCAATGGCCAACTTAGGATATGGTTAAATTATGCAATTGAAGTTTCCTTGATAGAAAATTATATGAAACCCACACACGGTAGCATAAAGGCAATTCGTTCGTGTTCAACGTCGCGTCAATCGTCCTAAGGTCAACACGGAGAAGGTAAATTACATGAGCTACTAGCCCGGATACTGTGGCTAATTAGTGCGTGGGAAGGGCGACACACTGGCTTTGTCAAGTTTTGACCTCCGAACCTCACGATGGTAACAACCACGTACTAACCATCAGTCCATCCCATGAGAACTATACGAAGCCCACACACGTACCCACAAAAAGTAGTTAATGATATGACAATGGATGAAGAACATGGCTAGGAAGGAATCATGGAACAAGATGCGAGAGAGGGAACTTGAAGAAAGAAATTAACCACAACGTAGACTTGCAGTAGGTGTTTGCCCAAGGAAGAATGATCGCATAAGAAGAGAGACAAATGGGCCGGGAATATAATTAAAGACAGCGAGGCACAACTAGGATTTCTGGCAGGGCCATAGAAGATCAAAATTACTATACTCAAAATACTATTATATAAAATATATTATTTATCAACTTTGTCCAAAAAAATACATTTAAACTTCATCGAAATTATCACATAGGTAGCTATTAGTCATTATCAATGATAGAGGTTGTGGACTATCAAATTATAAATTTATGACAGAAATTATAGTTGAGATTTAAAGATTAAGTTATCATAATTTATGTATTAGTTATATATATATATTAGTAGTATATATTCTTACCTAAAGAAGATTAGTAGTAATTAGTATAATTGCTAATATTTTCTTGTCTAAAATATATTGTATAATAATTCTTATTTGAAGGCAAAATCATCAAAGAAAGAGGCATTCAGTCATTTTCTCAATTGTGTTATGGTATTCATAACTGAATCTTTAAATATCTGTTAGTTTCTTTTGCTTCTATCTTATAAAGTTTTTTGGTTTGTTTTCAATTTTTTGGATTGGTTAATTTCTGATCAACAATTTTGGCTTTGAGATTCCATTTTTTGGGAAGAATGGTTGTTGAGAATTTTCTTGGAAGAATATCTACAAAGATTTTGACTATCAAATTTATAAGAAAGAATTATGCAGCATGGGAATTTCAGTTCAGAATGTTTCTGAAAGGGAATGAGGTTTGAAATCACATTGACGGGTCTACTCTTGCTCCTAAAGAAGGTACATAACTTAGTCAATGGGAGCCAAAGGATGTTCAAATCATCTCTTGTGTTTTAGGTTCTATTGAATCTCATATAATGAACAATTTACATTCCTTTAGTACAACTAAGGAGATGTTGGATTATCTGCAATGCATATATCATCAAGAGAACACTGCAAGACAATTTCAACTAGAACTTGAGATTGATAATTTTAGTCAAGGTAATCTCCCTATTGAGCAGTATTATTCTGGGTTTATTAATCTATGGAGTGAATATTCTGGTCTTATTTATTTGAAGGTACCTAAAGAGGTCTTAACCAACCTTCAAGCAATTCATGCAGATAGTAGATGTATCAATTTTTAATGAAACTGAGGCCAGAATTTGAAGTTGCACGGGCTGGATTGCAAAATAGAAATCCTGTCCCTTCCTTAAGGAATTGTTGTGTGAATAACAAAGAATGGTTACACAAGCTATTTTAGGTTCATCCGAGGAGATATCTGAGGTTGTTAATGTTGCTTATGTTGCTCAAGGGAAGAACCAAGGAAAGGGATAAATGCAGTGCTATAGTTGCAACGGGTTCCGGCATATTGCCCGTAATTATGGTAAAAAATTCAGCAATTATTGTAAAGAGAATGGACACATTATCAAGCAATGCCCTATATGCCCAAAAAATCGACGTGGCCAAGCATTTCAGGCTGCTATCTCATACACTACCATTATCAGTTCACAACATTTTCTAGTCTTGGACTTCAAGGTCAAGGTAAGATTGTTTCTTCTCCTTGATTTGTTAATTCTGGGGCATCAAATTGTATGACTGAATCACTTGATTGACTGCATAATCTTTAGAAGTGTCACTACAACAAAATGACTTTTCACAATACACTATTAACAGTGCACATTAAAAGAACGCCATTAATAGTATTATTAACGGCGTGCATGTTAATGTGCGTTGTTAATAGTATAAACTTAGAGAAAAAAGAGACATTAACAACACACATTAAATACATACCGTCAATATTATTATTTACGACATGCATATTAATGTGTGTTGTTAATAATTAATAATTAATAATTAATAATTAATAATAATGATAGTGTGCAAAAATTGGCATGTTATTAATGTTGCCCTTTTTATTAACAGTGTATGATACACTACAAAAGAAATAAGCAAAACATAATTTTATTTTATTTTCCACAAATTTCTTTTTTTCCTACTTTATTTTTTTGCTTTTGGTTTTCCCGCCTTGGTTAATTTTCCGCATCCTACCCTAAACATCCTGCGCCTCTTTGCTTTCCTTCTCCTCTTCGCAAACGCACAATGCACTCCTCTTCCCCTCACCTACGGCTTACCGATCTCCTCCTTCTCTCTCTTTCCCTAACATCATCCCTCTTCTTCTTCTTGTCATCCGAATCCACACTACCGACACTTCCTTCTCGCCAGGTGCCCTAGCTTCGATCCATAACGTGGTGCGCTTAGTCTACCCTAGCTAAAATAAAGACAATAAACATTAGCACTACACGAGATGATATTAATGTTCTAGCATTAAATCAATATGACCGTTGATCATTCCTTGTATAAAAGAGTATAAAGATTATGTTGGAACCGGGTGCATGTCGACGAGGATACGAGTTCGTAAAATTTTAAATTTTTACGTGCAGCGGAAGAATTTGCATAAAATAATTTCCTAAATTATTTTAACTTCGTATCTAGCATGCAACCTTATAGTGTATCGACATAATCATAAAATAAAAGTTTGCGGAAAAGTAAACTAATTTACTTTTATACCTTGCGTAACTCGAAGAAAGGGACGAGATCCAACCGTAGCGTCCCTTGGAAGCTTCGCCTCTATTCGCGTCCACGCCGAGTTCTCTTCGGGATGACTTCGCAAAGTCACGAGTTTTGTGCCGACGAAAACTACTAGATTCTCGGAAGGCACAACTAGAAGATTAAGAGAAAAATTAGGAAAACTAACCAACGAAGTAACGAAATCGAATTCCGGGAAGAGAGGAGTCGCTATCCGCTTTTTCTTCTTCGTGTTCGGGTTCTCCTTCTTCTTCAATGCTCACGGCTAGCAACCACCACCTCGGATAGAGTTTGCGCCGGCCCTAAGCCACCAAGTGGGCGCCGGCCCTAAGGGAAGAGAGGAAGGAGGAGGAGAGGAGAGATTAAGAGAGAGAGGGAGAGAATAATTAATCTCTTGATTAGGATTAAGGGCTAGCCTTTGGTTCCTTTATATAGTAGCAACTCCTTTGCTAAGTCTCCCTCTAAACCGAATTAACGGAATTAACGGAATTAGTTATAAGAAATTTATCTTATAAATTTTCTTATTGCTTATTCCGTTTAAGCCTAGTCTTATTATAACCAATTTATAATAAAACAAATTAGTTATCATAAGAAATTTATCCTATAAATTCTCTTATGAATTTTATTATAACTAACTTTATAATAAAACTAATTAATTATCATAAGAAATTTATCCTATAAATTCTTATGAATTATTCCGTTTAAACCAAATTTTATTATAACTAATTTATAATAAAACAAATTCTTCTTCTCTTTTAATTATAGAATAAATTTTATAAGAAATTTATAAACTTTCTTATTATGGAAAAATCAATTCATAATTGATTTTATAAAATTAAAATAAACCCAATTCATGGATTATTTTAATCTTCCATAAAAGAATAAATTTCTATAAATTTATTTATATAAATTTCTTTATACAAATTTATTTATCCATAATTTATAAAATAAATCGCGCTGGATTTATCTTATTAATTAAACCAAAATTAATTGGTTTTCTCCTCTTATTGTGGCCGGCCACCAAAGGGGGTTTTGGCACCCTCTTTGGCCGGCCAAACCAACCCGAACCGCCGCGAATTAAACTCATTTAATTTGCCCAAAAAGCCTTCAAAAGACTTAGCCATTTTTAGCTTCCATTGCGCCTCTGACTAACTTAGATTCGACTTATTTCTCTTGATCGGAAAATCCAATTTTCAACTCGTTTTAAATCCCTCGGATTACTCGTAGTGCGTGTGACTAAATAGGCTTTCGATTTATATTGGCCGTCTATAATTAACTAATTATAGAACGATCATGAGTGGCACCTAGTAGTACATCATGATCCCCAATTAATCGAAAGATCAACGGTTTGACCTCAGAAGAAATTATTCTGAAACCCTTCAGCAGCTCTAATGAATCGTGCCACATTCCCTTCACCACCTTATACCCACTTGGTTCAGGACACGGTCAATGGTGTCAGTCTCCACTAGGCTGACTACGTCACACCTAGCCCAAGTAATGTCTTACTCGTCTTTTGGATTTCTAATTACTCTCATGTATTTTAGAGACTCTCACTCTAAACATGATATGCTCTGGCCAGAGACTTTGAGTAACAATCCGACGATAGGCCTGGGTATACATCTCCTCGCAAGGAGTGGTGAATCCTTTGTAGGCTGTTCAAACATCTTCGGGCACTTCGGCTTATACCCGATCATCCTGGGTCCACACCTCCTTGGAGATGCTTGCTTAAGATGTCAAAGTATAAGTCTCTATGACCAAGATGACTTGAACACCGCAAGTCAAAGGAACATCGCACTTAAGCCGCAGTAAGATCTTCATTGACATATCTACATGTAGATTCCCATATGAAGTCTTACAGCTAGTCACTCCAATGAACTAGTTCCCTTAACTAGCATCCATGTTTATCTCCGGACATCCCAATGTCTCCAGCCAGTGAGAATCAGCTAAATAGAGAATAACCCATGCTAGTCTCAACAGAACTGATAATGCCCGTATTTATCAATTCATCGACTAGGGATATTTCCAACACTTCACATTTGCACATTTAGAGACAATCACTAGTTGTGATCCCATCACAAATTCTCTTATGCTGTGAACTGTATGGCGGGCATTCAGTAGATGACTTTAAGATCCCAATCAAATACACAAACATGTATACTCAAATAGTGAATTATCATTTATTGAAATAAATGTTTACAATCATAAGGCGATTGCCTTAGGACACTTCTCTCATATCACTAACAAACTCCCACTTGGCCTAATGCCAATCGCTACGGTATCCAATACCACAAGCTCTAACATGACCCTCAAACTTGCTTTGAGGCAAGGCCTTAGTTAAAGGATCCGCTATATTCCTTTCAGTGGGAACTCTCTCAATTTGTATGTCATTCCTACTTATAATCTCTCTGATCAGATGATTGCGGCGAAGCACGTGTTTGGATCGTTGATGAGACCTTGGTTCCTTTGCTTGTGCAATAGCTCCATTGTTGTCGCAGTAAACCGGCACTGCATCATCAATGGTTGGAACCACGCCAAGTTCAGAGATGAACTTCTTGATCCAGACTGCTTCCTTTGCTGCTTCCGAAGCTGCGATATATTCCGCTTCCGTGGTGGAATCCACTACGGTGTCTTGTTTGGAACTTTTCCAACTTACTGTGCCTCCATTCAAAGTAAATACGTATCCAGACTGCGATTTGGAGTCATCCTTATCTGTCTAGAAACTGGCATCTGTATACCCACGTATTACCATATCTCCTTCTCCATATATTAGGAACACATCCTTAGTTCTTCTTAAGTACTTAAGGATTGTCTTAACAGCCGCCCAGTGAACCATTCCTGGATCCGACTGGTATCTGCTTGTGACGCTCAAAGCATACGATACATCAGGCCTAGTACATAACATAGCATACATGATAGATCCTATCGCGGATGCATAGGGAATCTTATTCATGCAAATCCTCTCGTCTTCTGTGCGCGGACACATAGACTTTGAAAGGTTGATCCCATGCCTAATGGGAAGGTAACCTTTCTTGGATTCCGACATGCTAAACCTTTTTAGCACTCGGTCTATATATGTAGACTGCGAAAGACCAAGCAACCGTTTTGATCTATCTCTATAGATTCTAATCCCAAGGATATAGGTTGCTTCTCCCAGGTCTTTCATGGAGAAAGTTTTGGATAACCAAATTTTAACTGTCTGTAAGACTGAAATATCGTTTCCTATAAGTAAGATGTCGTCGACATATAATACTAGGAATACGACTGCACTCCCACTAACCTTCTTGTACACACAAGGTTCGTCAGGATTTTGTGAGAAATCAAACTTTTTGATTGTCTCATCAAAACGGAAGTTCCAGCTCCTAGATGCTTGCTTCAGTCCATATATGGATCGTCGAAGCTTGCATACCTTGGTTTTATCAACCGATGTGAAACCTTCAGGCTGTATCATGTATACGTCTTCAAGCAGGTTTCCGTTAAGGAAAGCTGTTTTCACATCCATTTGCCAAATCTCATAATCATAATGAGCTGCTATGGCTAGGAGCATCCGAATGGATTTAAGCATAGCTACTGGCGAATAGGTTTCGTCATAATCAATTCCTTGTTTTTGACGATATCCCTTTGCCACTAATCTAGCCTTAAAGGTAACAACATTACCTTCCATGTCGGTTTTCTTCTTGAAAACCCACTTGCACCCTATGGGTTTAATCCCTTCAGGTGGGTTAACCAAGTCCCATACTTGATTTTCGTACATGGAATCCATTTCTGACTTCATGGCTTCAAGCCATTTGTCCCTTTCTGAATTTTTCAGAACATCTTCATAACTGATAGGTTCGTCATCGCCAATGAGCAACACGTCGTTCGATTCACTTACGAGAAATCTGTATCTCTCTGGAATGTTGCGTGTCCTATCAGACCTACGAAGAGGTGGTGTAGTTTTAGGTTCAACTGATAGCTCATCATTATGAATTATCGGTTGTGGGCCTAGACTCAGTGTCTCTGTAATGTCTATTGGAGTTTCTTGAACTTCATCAAGTTCAATGCCACTCCCACTGTTTTCTTGTAAAAGAAATTCTTTTTCTAGAAATAAAGCATGCCTTGAAACAAACACCTTTTGTTCCAAGGGATGATAGAATTGGTAACCCTTCGTTTCCTTAGGGTATCCAATAAATAGACATTTATCAGACTTAGCATCTAATTTGTCTGATACAACCCGATTCACATAAGCAGGACAACCCCATATCTTAAGGTGAGTTAAGTGAGGTTTCTTACTATTCCAAATCTCATATGGAGTAGTAGGGACTACCTTGGTCGGGACTCTGTTTAATAAATAAACAGCTGTCTTAAGTGCATAACCCCAAAAGGATTTTGGAATAGTTGCATGATTCATCATCGACCTAACCATGTCCATCAAGGTTCGGTTTCGCCTCTCAGATACACCATTATGCTGTGGTGTATATGGCGGAGTCCATTGGGATAATATCCCATTATCCCTTAGATAATCTTGAAACTCTTGACTTAAGTATTCACCACCCCGATCGGATCGAAGTATTTTAATACTTTTGCCAAGCTGTTTCTCTACTTCATTTCTGAACTCTTTGAATTTCTTAAAGGCTTCAGATTTGTGTTTCATCAAGAACACGTACCCGAATCGTGAGTGATCATCGATAAAGGTGATGAAGTAGCTATAGCCTCCTTGTGCAAGAGTTGACATTGGTCCACATACATCAGTATGTATTAGACCAAGCAATTCTCCCACTAGATTACCTTTTCCGGTAAAGGGTAATTTGGTCATCTTGCCTTTTAAGCACGATACGCATGTATCAAATGAATCGGGTTCAAATGATTCCAAAATTCCACATCGGTGCAATTCGGTCATGCGTTTCTTACTTACATGGCCAAGACGGCAATGCCAAGTGTAGGAGTCTATTCGATTATCTATTCGAGCACGTTTGTTGCTAACTTCGATATTGAAAACGTCACTGGATAAATCTAACGTGTAGATGCCATTGCACAAAGTTCCATTCCCATAAAGAACGCCATTTAAAGTTATGTAACAACAATTGTTACTAAAAGTTAAATGATAACCCTTTTCATTCAACATGAAATAGATACAATGTTCTTTATTAACGAAGGAACGAAATAACAATTATCCAATTCTAAGATGCGTCCAGTCGGGAGCTTTAGCAAATATGTTCCGATGGCAACAGCAGCAATCCTTGCTCCATTTCCAACTCGCAAATCTGCTTCTCCCTTGACGAGTCTTCTTCTATTCCTTAGCCCCTGTATGTCATTACATATATGTGAGCTACACCCAGTATCAAGTACCCAGGTATTTGAGGAAATAGAGTGACATTCAATAACGAAGATACCTGAAGAGGACGGGGCATCGGATGCCTTCTTCTTCAAGGACTCAAGATAAACCTTGCAATTTCTTCGCCTAGTGACCCTCCTTGCCACAATGATGGCAAGTGCCTTTTGGTTTCTTTTCAGTCTTTTTAGCCTTTTTCTTCTTTCCCTTATTCTGTTCTTTGGCCTTCCTCTTAGAACCTTTCTTCGAGAACCAACTAACAGAACTGCCTTTTGTCCTGCTTTACAGAAGGCTCTACAGACTTCAGCAGGTTGACTAACTCAGGAATGGTAGTTTCCAGCTTATTCATCCGATAGTTCATCACAAATTGCGAATAACTTTTGGGCAAACAACTCAGAATTAAGTCAATACTTAGTTCATGATCCATTGCAAAACCGAGTGTGTTCAGTCGCTCAATGTACCCCAACATCTTTAGCATAAACTGCGAGGCAGAAGTGCCTTCTTGCATCTTAGTTGTGAAGAGGAGTCTGGAGACTTCGAACCTTTCGGATCTCGCCTGCTCTTCAAACAACTCATTAAGATGGAAGATGATGGTATAAGCATCCATATGCTCATGCTGCTTTTGCAGCTCAGGTACTATAGAGGCTAGCATGATGCAACTTGCAAGTTCAGAATCGGTCACATGTTTCTGATAGGCCACCAATTGGTCTGGAGTTGCATCTGCTAGAGGATTTGAGGGAAGTAGATCTTCAAGGACATAAGCAATCTTCTCTGTCTTGAGGACTATCCTTAGGTTTCGAAGCCAGTCCATGAAGTTAGGCCTAGTTAATTTGTTGGTGTCCAAGATGGAACGCAAATTCAGAGAAGACATGATCGAGTGATTAACCTAGAAATACAAATTGAGATTATGTGAGAAGATTTATTAAAGAATGTATCAACATACATAAATTAAATCCTATTTATTTTACGAATTGAGTCACCCTTATTATCAATTCGGGAGATCGTAGGAACATCTCCAAATAGGTTGATATCCAACCATAGATAAGAACAACCATGGCTGTGGCCATCAAGTTCCTCTTAGCTATGAAGGTAGGTAATTATACCGATTACACATCACATATATGTAACTATCACATTATGCTATCAACTAATTGAATGTTTGCATAAAACATTGGGTTGTTAACTCATTAACAAGTATGTATCATTATACATAGCACCCAACTGCACCTCTCTTTACATCGACCTTGGCTGTGGCACAACAAATCGATGCTCCAAGCTTAAGGCTGACCCATTAATCAAGAAATAGTTTTAATATGGTTGGAGCTCATTCAACCGCTTAGTCAGGCTTGGATGTGTCCAACAACCAAAACTAATGATTGACCTCTGACTCGAACTATATTATTCATAAACTAATTCCATGGTTTGAACATGTTGAGGTTCAAGTCGGGCATGGATGTGTCCATCAACCCAAGCGAGAAACAAAACTCCGATTCTAACCATATTAATGGAAGGTGTTGGCCTTAATATTTTGT